>JAODAL010007569.1:0-124188 GCA_025379985.1 Phyllomedusa bahiana
CTGTTGTCCCTATTAGCACAGGTTGAAGTGCCTTGGAAAATCTTGTTTTGGATCTCCAGCTGGGGGTTGTAGGTTAAAATTTTAGGGGCCTCGTTCTTCCTTTGGGGGTTCTTTGATGTAGCAGACTTCTTGTTATGGCGGCCCCCTTGCTGATTTGATTGTCCACATTTTGGGCCTGTTCCCAAATTTTGGAGGAAAAGTTTTTCCTCAGACAGGAGGTGTTTGTCGGGGTTGCCTTTTCAGGAAATACGATTGTACCTTTACCCGGCTGTTATAATGGATTGTTCCTATAGCTCCCTGTTATAAGGATTGTATCGTTACTGGCTGAAATTTTTAATGGATTTTTTTGTAGCTTAGGGTGGAAGCGTCGTTTCTGGGGTAGGCTTCTGTCGGGGGTTTGTGGTATACTGTGTGGTACCAGTGGTCTTTGATGTGTATTGTATTCCAGAAAGTGGTTTTTTCTCTTGATAGGTAATTTTAAAGGTTGATGTGGGGTGGAATTATTGAAGTATTAAAATTTAAGTGGGGGCCCTGACAGTCCAGATGACAAGGTATCTCGATGTAACGGAGGTACATCAGGGGGTTTTTGGTGGGCATGTGGAAGATAACTCCTTCCAGTTCACCCCATGAAGAGTTTTTCATATGGGCGACATCGGGCCCCCCATTGAATTTCCCCCATTCGTGTGAATAGATCCTCTCCAAAAGTAAAATATTTGTGGCTGAGTTGAAGGATGAGTGTGTGACTGGTTTTTTTGGGGAGGTCTTTTTTCCCTTAGGTGAAAATGACATCTGCAACTCCATCCTGTGGTGTTTTCGTTAAAAGGGATTCTACATCATGGGGGCCAAAAGGTGCCTCAGGGAATTGGCCGAGGGCATTGAGTTTTTTAAGAAGGTCTGGTGTTTTGGATGTAACTAGGATATTCGGGACCAGGGGTTTTGGGAGATTCTCCCCCAACCTGAGATATTCTTGTCAGAGCCCCCCAAAAAGTTGATAGGTCCCAGGGTTCCCATTTTTGTGGATTTTGGGGGGAGCATGTAGAAGAGCCCGGGACCGCTGGGATAGCCCCTTACCTGCCTCTGGCCCTGGGGGGAAACTGCTTGATATTTTTCTTTAGTGTTTTATAAAATTCTGTGGGATCACTGTCAAGTTTGGAGTAATTGGGTGGGTTGGAGATCTGCCTTTTTTTCTTCTGGATATAGTCAGAGATGTTCATCATGATATTTTTCGCCCCCCTTTGTCAGTGGTTTTTTTATTATGTCCCGATTTTCTTTTCGGAAGCGATAGCCTTCTGTTCCTGCAGGGTTAGGTTGTGGACCTGTTTCTTACTTTCCCAAGATCCCCGATTTTAATTTCTTCTGAAAAGTCAAGTATTTATCTAGTGTTGCTTAATTCCAGGCCGGGGGGGTCCCGGTTGATTTTTGGTGGGTTCCTTTTTGGGTGCTGATGGAAGGCTTTGTCTGAAAAATTCCCTCAGTCTCATTTTTTGAAGAACTCCCCCAAACATTGCAGAGTTTTACTGGTAGTGAGTGTGAGGGAAGAAGGAGAACCTTTGGAGAGAACGACCTTTCGGTTTTTTTGGTCATGGGGGAAAGGTTACAACACAGGTTGCTGCGTGGGGTGGTGCTTGTGGTTGTAGTGATGAAGCTTTCGTCTCAGTCTATGAGCTTTTTCTTTTTGTTCTGATGAGCATGTCCCCCCAGTTTGGTTTAGTGTGTGTGGAGTTTGGCTTCTCTCCTCTGTGTCATTCCCAGTGAGTTTTAGGGCCCCTGTTTTCCTCCTGTGTTTTTTCTTGTTGTTATAGGGCAAAAAATTAAAAAAAACCAGTGACAAAAAAGGGGGGGAAAGTCACGATGGGGTTTAATACAGGGATGGAAATGCTGGTTTAAAATGTAGATATGAGATGGATAATAATAGATATGAGACAGAAAGAGATAGAAAAATATGGATAGAAAGAGATAGATAGGTAGGGGAATAGATAATAGATTGAGATAATAGATATGAGATAATAGATAATAATGATAGAAGATAGAGGATAGAGTAGATAGATATGAATGATAGATATGAACAAATAAGAGTAGATGATAAAAGATAGAAAAGATAGTAAGGATAGATAGGTAGGTAGGTAGATAGATAGTGATAATAGATTAATAGTATGAGTATTTTGTAGATAGGGGAATAGATAGATGAAGTAAATAGATAGTCCACAGAGAATCAGCAGCACTTCCCAATAATCACACAATTTGAGCGGGGTGCCAGCAAAAATAGGACTCCCGGCACGGAGACCAACCAGATATATATAGAGAAAAAATTGCGGCACTCACGGTAGCAAATTCAAAGTGATAAAAGTAAATTTATTTCCACATATAAAGATCACTAGGGCGACATGTAAAGCTCCCCGGGGGTCGGGCGGCGCTTTTCCCCAGTTTTCCGGCGAAATCTCGCCTGTTTTTTGTCGACGCCGGGGGGCACTCATACATATATGTAAGTCCACCCCCGGCCCTTTCCAGTGTTTTAGGGGCCCGGCGGGATGAGGCGCAGTGCGGGGGGCCCCAAGATTCGCCACCGGAGGTAAGCACACTATACATGCAGGGAAAAAAATCCCCCCGCGCCTGGGCCCGTGTGTGGGGCGCAGGCGGGGGCTGAGGCGCAGTGCGGTTTTTGCACCTAAAATTCGCCGTCCGAGGAGTGGGGCTCATACATGCGGGCATAAGTTCCCTACCCTCGCCGGGGGTGGGGCACGTGGGGGACATGGGCGCAGTGCGGGACTTAGGCCAGAAGGGACTCGCGAAAATTGTTCCGATGCGAGATAGGCTGGAAAACGCGAGAAATCTTTCCCAAATGTCGGTGGGAGTTGAATAAAAAAATCCCCTTTATAAAGGCGGAAAAAATTCTCAAAAAAGAGTGAACCCAAAAAATAAAAAAATACAAAAAAACCAAATCATTTTTCCAATATCCTAATTAAAGATTGGGATATTGGAAATTCCCGGGAAAAATTACAGTAATTAAAATTTTCAGAAAGCAATTCTCTTTGGGTCGGCAGAAAAGGCCATCAGAATAGGAGCGACAGTAAACCCTTTAAAACCTAGGAAACTATTGATCAATCAGAATAAAAGGGGGGAAGTCAAAATACATAAAAATGCAGAAAAGAGTGTTGGTGAGCTAGTGGGGGTTTGGGAAAATTGGCCAATCAAAAAAAGGAGCACAGGGCCCATTATAGCCTAGGAGAATTTGAACAACAAAATCAAAGGCGGGATAATTCAAAAAAACAGTAAAAATGCAGAAAAAAAGAGATGGTTGAGCAAGCGGGGCTTGGCTATCCCCCCAATAGAGCGGGCTATTTTTTCCATTGTAATCTATGGAGAGTGGGCGCACTAAAATCTCGGCGGCATGAAGTAAAAAAAAAAAAAATCTTTTTTTATTAAGTTTAAATATGATCTAAAAAAGAGAAAAAACATTCTTAAAAACTACATTAATAAAATCTAGAACAACGTTTTTGTCGCAGAGACCGGCGCAACTAAGGAATTGGGATCTTGGAAATTGCCCGGGAAATACAGTAAAATTTTGAATTATTTAAGCTCTTTCATTGGCGGCATAAAACCAACCAATCAGAATAGGAGCGACAGGGCCCATTCTAAATGGAGGAAAAATTGACCAATCCGAATAGGGGCGGGGAGGGACCCATTCTAACCCCAGGAGGGAATTGACCCAAACAGAATAGAGGACAGGGACCCATTTAACCCATGGAGGAGAATTGGGCAATCAGAATTGGAGGAAGGGGGCCCAATTTTAAACCCATGGGGAAAAATTGACCAAACTATTTAAAGGGGGACAGTTCAAAATCAGTAAAAAAGCAGAAACAGCGAGGTTGAAGGGCGGGGGTCGTCCCCTTAGCCAATCGAGCGCGAGCTACTTTTCCCAAAATTCTAGGGGAAAAGAAATTCCGAGCGGCTCTGGATTTTGGGTAATTTTAAAAAAAAGGGCGGTTATTTGGACCAATGGGAGAGCGACGACGTCCTATGGTTTTCTAATGCAATCTAAAAAAAGGTACAGGCCGAAATCAAATTATAAACATTCAGAAGTTGTCCCCCGATGTGTATATAAAAAAGAATATATATGGGGGGTAACAAAAAAAAAAATTTTAAAATTAATAAAATATGTTTATTTCTTTTTTTTCCCTTGGCAAGGATCAATAGTATGGGTGCAAGAAAAAAAAGAATTAAAAATGATTTTTTTGATTTAATTTTTTTTTTGTTAAACCCCCAATTTTATTCTTTTATATCACATCGGGGCAACTTCTGTAGTGTTTTAATTTATTTCGGCCATGTACATTTTATTTAAATTTCTTAGAAAACCCTAGGGCGCGCTCGCTCTCCCATTTTGGTCCAAAAAACCGCGCCTCTTTTAAAAAAAGCCAAACACAGAGCTTGTTGAATTTCTTTTTTCCCCCTTTGAAAATCTATGAAAAGTAGTCAAGCTTGTTTTGGGTTTTAAACTGGCGGGGAGCCCCCGCCCCTTTAACCAATTAAAACTTTTTTGCCTTTTTTTTGTCTTTTGAAAAATGTCCCGCCTTTGAAAAATTTATTTGGGTTTAAAAACTTTTTCCATAGGTTAGAAAAGGGTCCCTGTCGCTCCCATCTGTTGGTCATTTCTCCTCCATAGGTTTTGGAAAAGGGCCCCTGTTTGCTTTTCCCATTCTGTTTGGGTTTGGGTTTTTTCCGAAAAATGGGGAAAAAAGGGTTAAACAATTTGGAATTTTCTGTATTTCCCGGCGATTCTCCCCTATTCTCTTTATCGGCGAAAAAAAAAGCGTTGTTTGGGATTTAAAAGATTTATTTTTTTAGAAGGTTTTAGCTCTTTATTGATAATGGGTTTTTTTCTTAATAAAAATGATTTTTATATTTTATACCGAATGCCCCCCCGGCGCCCGGGCGCCCAGATTGAAATTTCGCCCCTTTTTCCTTTGATACAATGGGGAAAAAAGTAGCTCGCGTTGATTGGCCCCCGATAGCCAAGCCCCCCCTTTGCTAACCAATCAGTTTTTTCGTTTTTTTACTGTTTTTGAAAATGCCCCGCCTTTGATTTTTTATTGGTTAAACTTCTCCATTTGGGTATAAGGGTCTTTGTCGCCCTATTTTGTTGGCTGGCTTCTGCCGACCAAAAGAAAAAAGCGCTTACAAAATATTGAATTTTTTGTTTTTTCCCGGGGAATTTTCTCTATTTTCAATTCCCTATGTTGGGGGGTCTCGGCGGGGGAAAGCGTTGTTTGGGATTTAAAAGGGGTCTTTTTTGAGAATATTTTACACCTAAAAAAAAATGAATTTTTTTTTTTTCATACTTTCCCTGGCACGGCGCTGAGAGCGGGGGATTTCATTGGCCGATCTCTCCTTTGAATAAAAATGGGGGAAATAGCTCGGCCCTTTGATTGGCTTGGGGTAGCCCAAACCCCCGCTTAGCTCGCCAAAACAGCTCCTTTCAGCACTTTTCAGTATTTTTTAAACTGTCCCCCCTTTGATTTTTAAATTTGGGCAAAATTTCTCCATAGGATTTAGTGGGTCCCTTTTCGCTCCCTTTTTTGATTGGCTGAATGCCAAACCCCCCCTAGCTCAGGAGCCAATCAGCCTTTCAGCACTATTCAGTATTTAAAATGTCCCCCTTTGTTTTGATTGACCCAAAATTTTTCCCCATAGGATATAATGGTTTCTCTGTCGCCCCTTTTTTCTGATTGGCTGAGTAGCCAAGCCCCCGCTGCCCCCAATCAGCTCTTTTCTGTTTTTTTACTGTATTTAAAACTCCCCCGCCAATCTTTTTGTTTGGGTCAAAATTTCTCCATAGTTTTTTAAGCTTCACTTGCTCCTTTTTGTTGGCGGTTTATGTGCCCAAATAAAATGGGTTTTCAAAATTTTGAATTTGTTTTTCCCCGGAATTTCCAATATCCTAATTTTTGACATTGGGGGTTTTAGATTTTGGAAAAGTGATTTTTTTTATTTTTTACTTTTTGAGTTGTGAGCTTTTTTTTCTGAAAATGTTTCCCCCCTTTATAAAGGGATTTTTTCAGGAATCATTCTCCTCCCGCACGGAGCGGAGCGCCGGGATTTCTGTTGCGATCTTTATTGCTTCTCGCATGTTCGGATCCGCTTCACTTTGCCTCTGTCGGAGCATTTTAGAAAAAAAAAAAACCTGGTTGCCTGCGGAGCTGCCGAGGCTGCACGCACCTAGCTTTCCCGACTCGCGATCGTAATGCTCGGAGTTTTTTTTTTTTTTTTTTTTTTTTTTTTTTTTTTTTTTTTTTTTTTTTTTTTTTTTTTTTTTTTTTTTTTTTTTTTTTTTTTTTTTTTTTTTTTTTTTTTTCCCCCCCCTAACCCCCCCCCGGGGGCCCCCCCCCTTTTTTTTTGGGGGGTTTTTTTTTTGGCTTTGTAAAAAATTTGGGTGGTGAGGCGCAGTTACGCCAAAAAAAAGGCGAAAAGCCCGATCTAATTCGCCCTATGTCTTTACATGTGGAAATAAAATTCACTTTTATCACTTTGAATTTTTCTACCCTGAGTGCCCCAAATTTTTTTTTATTTTAGATATAAAAAAGACAACGTGAAGTAAGTAGTAAAGGATCCTTCAACCACCCCCAAAATTGGATTGAAAGTAGTGTTATGCTTTGAATTTGGGGTAAAGTCAAATGTGTCCTGAGATCGCGAGAAATGCTTTTGTTGAAAATAGGCAAAAAAACCCCCTATCCAGTATCCAAACCCTAACCCAGATTCAGCCCTGGACTTACCCAATTCGGGACCTAACTCCTTACTAACTTATGGTTCCCGTATAATAAGAAAAAACCCACCTCCTCACATCTATTCTCAATCTTGCCCTCCCCCTTCTGCCCCTTATTGGGGATTCTTAAGGAGCAAAGGGTGGCAAGGCACCACGGGGGGCCCCAGGAACATTGGGAGCAAGACAAACTGTGCGGAGGAAAGCAATAGGTGGCACGGGTGCCATTAGGGGGTACGGGCAGTACCCCCCGTACAGGGCCCGGCGTGTCTATGAAGCAAGGGTGGGCAAGAAATGCTACAGAGAACAGGCTATGGTGTGTGCGGCACATATGTGGGGTGCCGCTGTGTGCGGCTGGGGCCCGGCGGCGCAACGCTGCTAGGGTGGGGGGTGCGGGCTGGGCTGCAGGTCCAGTCACAGCTGCACTGATTGACATGCGCAGAATGTGCTCTACTTACTCCCTGATCCCACCTCCCGATGGACCCAATACCCCCGCCTGGGTTTTATCTCCGCCCGGCTACCTACAACCCCCGTACCATTACCTGTCTGTGGTACCCACCTGCCTGCCTGGCTACCTACCTACCTAACAGCCTGCCTAGCTACTTAGCTAGGCTACCTACCCGCCTAGTTGGCTACCCACCAGGATACCTACTTACCTGCCCATCTGGTTACCTAGCCAGGCTATCAACCCGTCCAGCTACCTACCTGCCTGGCTACCTATCCCTCCACTTGGCTATCCACCTGCCTGTCTGGATACCTACCTACCCACCTGCCTGGCTACCTAGCCAGGCTATCAACCCATCTGGCTACTTACTTGCCTACTGGACTGCGCAACTGCCTGCCTTGCTACCTATATGCCCAGTTACCTACCTACCTGCCTGGCTACCTACCAACCCAACTGGCTACCCACCTGCCTGCCCGGCTACCTGCCTGATTACCTACCTACCCGCCTGGCTACCGAACCCAGCTACCTACCCACATGTCCAGCCACCCGCCCAGCTGGGGGTGGGGTTTGAGGGAGGGCCCCCAGAAGCTTCAGCTGTATGGGGCCTGAAATTTCTGTTGGCGGCCCTGGGTGGCAGGCTTACAATCCAACTTCATATCATCAAAATCTCTTCTATTCTAATTTCCTCAGCCACAAATCTAGCAAGAAATGGAGAAGCCTCTCAGGACTCCACATATTCAAGTGGAATAACAGGATACGCTAAAAATGCCATAGATGGAGTCAAAGACACAAATTTCCACAAGGGCTTCTGCACTGCAACCAATGGCTTAAAAGATCCCTGGTGGAAGCTGGACCTGAAACAGACCTACAAAATATCAAATGTCATCCTAACAAACAGACAGGACTGCTGTCCAGAGAGACTGCTGGGAGCTGAGATCCGAATAGGGAACGACCCCAACAACAACAACAACCCAGTGTAAGTTTACATTAGGCTCCTTATTCTAACTTTCCACTGCTGGAGACCAAATAACTAGAAGGTCCCATCTTATGTTCCCCCACAATGTCCATTTTGTCTACCCCAATATTGTCCCATCTTGTCTTCCTCCACAATGTCCCGTCTGGTCTTCCTCCAAAATGTCCAGTCTTGTGTTCGTTCACAATATCCCATCTTGACTTCCTCCACAATGTCCCATCTTGTCTTCCTCCACAATGTTGCATCTTCTGTTCCTCCACAATGTCCCGTTTTGTGATCCTCCGCAATGTCCCATCTTGTGTTTCTCTACAATATATTGTTTTGTGTTCTTCCGCAATGTCCCGTCTTGTCTTCCTCCACAATGTCCAGTCTTGTCTTCCTCCACAATGTCCCGTCTTGTCTTCCTCCACAATGTCCCGTCTTGTCTTCCTCCACAATGTCCAGTCTTGTCTTCCTCCACAATGTCCCGTCTTGTCTTCCTCCACAATGTCCCGTCTTCTGTTCCTCCACAACGTTCTTTTTTTGTCTTCCTCCACAATGTCCCGTCTTCTGTTCCTCCACAATGTCCCGTCTTGTCTTCCTCCACAATCTATAAATGTTCTAAAGGTTCCTCTGCTTTTCTCCTCCAGGTGCGGAAAGGTAACAAGTATTGGGGCTGCCACCTTTCCATTCTGCTGTAATGGGATGGAAGGTCAATACATCAGTGTGGTAATCTCAGGACGCGCAGAGTACCTGACGCTGTGTGAGGTCGAGGTTTATGGAGACCCTGTCAGTCAGCAATGTAGTCCCCCAGCTGGAGGTAAGATAATGTCCACACACAGGACCCCAGAGCTGTAATCTCTCTGTGCCTCACACAAGGACTCATGGCTGGAGTATAGCAGAGGCAAAAGGGATAGATGCCCCAGAGCCTTCACCACCCTGAACCCAACAAGGTCTTCACTTACATAAAAATGTATTATTATTTGGATACTTTGCAGGTCTGTTATTAGATGCTATATTTTTACTTCCTGCATGAAAAAATAGATAGCTAGATAGATAGATAGATAGATATTAGATAGATAGATAGATAGATAGATAGATAGATAGGAGAAAGATAGATAGATAGATAGATAGATAGATAGATATGAGATAGATAGATAGATAGATAGATAGATAGATAGATAGATAGATAGATAGATACCCCACACACCTGGGGTAAAAGAGGAATCCCAGCATACCACAATTAACATCAAAACACGTACATACGTACATGGGAATAGATGAAACAAAACTAGAACCATTCCCTAATTAGTTGAGTGGAACAAGTGAAGAACGTATTACGAACGTGATCAGGAAGAAACACGGCATATGTTTTGTGTTTAGATCAAACGTAGCCCACATGTGGAAACCAGGTACGTTTTCAGTGTGGTAACCCTATAACATCTAATTGACTGTTGCCCAGATCCAGTAGAATTCTTTGTTATAATTTAAATAAGAAAGAGGATAAGGGATTGGTTAAATACTTTACCATTTGATTAATTATGTAAATGAATTATTATAAAAACCCGCCAAAATGACCAATTCAAACTTATACTTCTGATGAAGCATGGGTATACCATGTGAAACGCGTCAAGTTTTTGTGTTTTTAGTTTTTTATGAGAGTAATCCTCTCTTTTAAAACAATAAATACCCTGAAAAGGAAGACTTGTTATACATATTGATTTATCCTCCGAGAGCGCCGCAAGTCCCGCAATTTTTATTTGTATCGATAGATAGAAAGATAGATAGAGAGATATGGGATAGATAGATAGATAGATATTCGATAGATAGATATGATATAGATAGATATGAGATATGAGATAGATAGATAGATAGATAGATAGATATGAGATAGATAGATATGAGATAGATAGATAGATATGAGATAGATAGATAGATATGAGATAGATAGATAGATAGATAGATATGAGATATATAGATAGATATAAGAGAGATAGATATGAGATATATAGATAGATATGAGATATATAGATAGATATATAGATAGATAGATAGATAGATATGAGATAGATAGATAGATAGATAGATAGATAGATAGATAGATAGATAGATATGAGAGAGATAGATATGAGATAGATAGATATGAGATATATAGATAGATATGAGATATATAGATAGATATGAGATATATAGATAGATATGAGATATATAGATAGATATGAGAGAGATAGATATGAGAGAGATAGATATGAGATAGATAGATATGAGATAGATGGATAGATATGAGATAGAGAGATAGATAGATAGATAGATAGTTAATAGATAGATAGATTTGAGATGATAAAAGGGAAGATAATAGAAGATAAAAGGTAGAAGAATGAGATAGATAGATATGAGATATATAATAGATATAAAGAGATAGATTGAATAGATAGATAGAGATGATAATAGATTGAGATAGATAGATAGATAGTGATAGTAGAAAAGGATAGATAGATAGGAGATAGATAGTAGATAGATAAAAATAGATAGAAGATGGGAGATAGATAGATATGGGATAGAAGATAGATAGTTTGGGGATAGATAGAAAATAGATAGATGAAAATAGATAGATAATAGATAAATGGGAGATAGTAGATAGGGATAGATAGATAGTAGATAAAGATATGGGATAGATAGAAAATAGATAAAATAGTAGATTGAGTGATAGATAGTAGATGATAGATAATAATAGATATGGGTAGATAGTTGATAGATGTAGATAGATAGTGTAGTGGAGATAAAATAGGAGATAGATAAAATGGATAGATAGATTTTAGAAGAAGATAGTATGGGATGATAGATAGTAGATGATAGATAGATTGATAGGAGATGAATATGGGATAGTTAAAGATGTAGGGGATAATAGATAGATAGATAGATAGATGTAAAAGGAGATAGTAGATAGGGGTAGATAGATGATAGATAGATGATATGGATAGATAGATAGAGATAGATAGATAGATAGATATAGAAGATAGATAGTTAATGATGATGATAGATAGATAGGGATAGATAATAGATAGAAGATAGTAGATAGATAGATAAAAGATGGAGATAATAGGAGATAGATAGATAGAAGATAATAGAGAAAACCCTCAGAACATGTTTATTTTACTGATCGCAAAAAATGAATGATAAGATTAATAAAAAAATTGTATAAAACCTTAATAGTACAGAAGCTTATCTCATCATATAAATAGAGGTGGGACTGATCTTAAGATATTCATATTTATAGCAACTTTCAGGGAAGAAATCCAATATTTAATCCGAATGAGGAGGAATCTTTTTATACACAATATACCTTGATCTAAAACAATCAAAATAACCTGACTGGCTTAGGTGAGGTGAGGACAAGCCGACATCAGCGCCCTTCCCCGACCCAAATTTAAATTCCCCGAAAAATTTAATAATACAACGCGTTTCGTTACAAGAACTTTCTCTAGTTTCCTATACATGTAAAACATGTTTAGGAAATGTATGTAAAGGGACATATATAACACTGAAAAAAACGGCAAACATGATGGGCGGGGTTACACGTATAGGAAACAAATACAATATAATTCATCAACAAGTGAATAAGTATCAAGTAAAATTATGATCAAGTTAAAAGAATAAAGATATTAGTCACAATATTGTCACGGATGTGGGTGACTCCACTGGATTACCGCAAGCGATGGTGTTAGCCACGGCAGGGAGCAGAATGTAAGCAGCCCCCGGTACTCACCAGAGCCCGCCGCAAAGCGGGATGGATTTGTTGCGTCGCGGATAAATACCAGGTCGCTACCCCTGGCGGAATTGTTTGCGTGGCAAGCCGGGGTGCAGCTTGGTACAGAAATCGGTGGGCTGATGCGAAGTCGAGTCGGGGGGACAGAATTAATTCAGGGTCAGGCGGGGCGCAAGCAAACATGGTCAGGAAAACGGAAGGCAGGTAGGCCACCATACACAGGACAAGGCAAAACTCTTTCCAATTACTCTTTCTGAACTCCACAAAAGAAACAACCAATACTGTGGCAGGAGTGTTGGAGAAGTCAGAAAGATATAGGGTCAACCACGGCGCAATTTACCCAATTAACTGGCCGCTGGCCCTTTAAATCTTGATGAGATGCTGCGCAAGCGTCCTTGGAAGTAGGCACATGCGCGGTTGTATGTAAAATACTTAGAGCTTTATGTTTCCTTTTTTTTTGTTCCGCGACACTAGATGCTTGTTACTAATATTTTGGGCTCAATATATGCCCATAAATATCCATTTATTTTACACCACAATCACCTCCACCTCAAATCGAAACTGACTGATGTGAATTATAATCACAATGGTATTGTTGGAGTAGTGACTCCTGTGATTTTAAATAATAATCACAGAAAAAAAAAAATTTTTTTATAACTTATTGCTATAAACTCGAGCATCCGCGCAGACCAAGAAGGTTTTGTTTTGCATATTTTCTGGCATGCCAGTACAGGAAAATATTAAAGCGAAACTAATGGGAGACAGGGCAGTAAACCAGACACCTGCAGGAAGGACTACCATCCACCGGCCCTAATTCCAAAAACAGCCGGCCTGGCAGCACTTAATGGTTCAGTAAGTCGCTCTGATGAATAGATAGTGTATCCCAGGGGTTCCCAAAACCTTCAGCCTTCACGCACCACCAACAGTCATGTTTTTGAGCTTTCCTTAGCATTGCACAGGGGATTTAATTATGCTGAACAGGTGACCTTCATTATTGTCGAGTGCATTCTGTGGGAGACCTGAGACATGAACTGTTGTGGGGCGTGAGGACTGGGTTTGGGGAATCCCTTGTTGTATCCTGTGTACTGATGACGGATGCCAAACTGTGCTGATTCAAGGCAACTATTCAAGGCAAACTTTTAAGAAAGGTTGATATAAGATACCTATTTTGATCTTTCTGGATTACAGGGTCCAAAAAACTCAATACAATACAACATGTATTTCGAGCTGTATGAGTCATTTCATTAGAAATTGGTTACCATTAGGACTTTATCTGGATATTCCAGTTATAACACAATGACAGGCCAGTTGGTACTGACATGTCCATCACTGGGTAGTTGGTTGTGGATCTCTGGACCCAACCGGTAGATGGTGGTACTAGAGATAATGCCAGGGAAGTGGAGTCTAAGGGGTGACTAGTCTTCACCAGAGCCTGCCGTAAGGCTAGAAAGGACTTTGCTGCGGGGAACCCCCAGGTCGCTGCCCCCGACGTGACTATTCGTGGTGGCAGCCGAAGTGCAGGTGACTGAGTCCAGGCAGGTATCAAGCAGGTAGAATGACAGAACACAGCAGAAACAGGAACACATGAGGCAAATTGGGAATCAGGCAGACAGGCAAGATGGCAGAACACAGAAGGGTAAACAGGTATAGGGACGGCAGATAACAGCAGAATCCAGGAACCCGGGTATCAGGCACACAGGCAAGATGGCAGAATATAGCAGAAACCGGGCCTAGGTAACAGACATGCAGGACAGCAGCGTTAAATGTATACAGGAACAGACATACTGACAGATAACAGTAGGGAGCAGTCGGTCAGGAGCTCACCCTAGATGGACATAATGAACCTGACCGGAACAGAGGGCAGGAAAACAAGTTCCCATTATGCAGCGGAGGGTCATAGGTCATTGGGAAAGGAAATTGGGACACTCGTCTCCTTTATAATTCCAGGGAGCCATGTGCAGAACACAGACAGAATAGGAAGCAGGAGCACGGCAAGGTGATGCGACAGACCGAAGGGACACAGCAACTGGTACAAGAAACAAGGGACACCATCAGGAACGCTGCAGGAACACGGTCCATATCCGCGTCCCACAGAGGTGACACTGGTTGTCTTTCGATTATTTTTTTACTATTATTTGTTCTTTATACCACATCCCTCACAGTGCACGGAATATCCCCCAGGATAAATAATCTATTCATCCAACGATCTTCTTACCAGCAAATATCGGGCGCTCGTTTTGAATTATTAGGGCCGGGTGGGATGAAGTCCTGATGTCTGCGCTGTCTTCCCCCCTTTAGGGTCACTCTTATTTCCTAGTACTGGTTATTGCCGAGATGTGCAAACACAACCTTCTTGGACTGTTGCGGCTTCCGTGCAGTTTATAGTGTATACGTAATATATCTGCTCAATTTTATTACACAAATCACAGAGTCAACTTTTCAACCAAAAAGTGTTATTATTATATATTATAGGAGCAGATTTTTTGTTGTAAAATAAACGCGATACTTTATGGAAACACCTATTGACCCGCCAATATAACAGAGGAACATCCGTTGGGCCACATAGTAACCTAATAGGGGCACAAAGTGAGTTTTAGACGTAAAAACAGTTTTCATACATGTGGCCCCAAGTAGTCCGGAACAATAGAACATAAAGCTCTATGTATTTCAAACATTATATTGTGACTATGACTTCTTTATTCTTTTAATATATTCAATTGATTATTATTAACTTGTTTTCAGAAATTATATTGTATTGTATCCTACACTGTGAAACCCCCGCCCATCTTGGTTTAGGGATCTTTACAGTGCTATATATGTCCCTTTTAGTTCTACTTGGATTGGAAACTACAAGAAAGGTCTTGTAACGAACAGGTTTATATTCCATTAACCCCTTAACAGGGGTTTTTTGTCATGATCCTAATGTTGACGTGGGATCCTCCCAAAAATGGGTATTTAATCCTTTTTCTAAATATATATCATGAAAAAAAATGAATCATGTGAGGAGATACAGCCTGACTTTACATTGGCCCTTAGTTTCCTGACAGTTTTAATTAGATTATGACCAGGAGCTGACAGGAAGCTGATCTGGCACACTTGCGTGTTTGTACTTTCTTATCTGACGGCAGGGGGAACATGAATGAGCTCTAGAAGGGACTGGGTAAGAATGAAAGTCTTGTATCTTCTGCATAGAGAATCTGAATGGTTGTAATGTAATTATCTTAGTAAACAATGCAGACGCTCCTGCAACACTGTCAGCCCCCATCCATCTCCAACTGCAGCCTGAAAATGGAAAGACGCTGCCTGCTGAGCATCATATTCTCTCCTGAGGAACAGAAAAATAAAACGCATATAGCTTGTGCACAATACAGTATTCAGACGTGGATAGCAAAACAATGTTTGCTCAAAATACCAGAGACTGTCGTTATCGGAACGTTGCACGGAGGGTGAGGTGATGGACATTCACAGTGGAAGTGGTAATTTGTTTTTTTAAAAATCAGAAAACACAAACGCCCTCTTTTATCAAGCCTCAAGAGGGGAGTATCAGCCCCTGTTAGGTGGGAAACTCACTTTTGGCAAAAACCCCATTTTAACCACCTTAACTCCAGGGCCTGAAAAGTAGTTAAGACCAGAAATTTTTTTGTTTTTGCCCTCTTGCGTTTTCATCAGTTGTAACTTTATTTTTTACAATGAGCAGTTGGATTGAGGCCTCGTTTTATTCGAGACAAGTGTGTACTTTTTCGGGGAAGAGTTTTAACTTAACTTAATATAATACTGCAGAAATTTTTTGTTACATTTCATTTTTACACCGTTCACATTTCATCACTTAATAACTTGTTAAGATTAATTTCTACAGGTTACTTACGTGCTCGTGTGAATACCATATATGTGACAGGTTTTGTGTGTGTGTAATTTATGAAATTATTTTTTATTAAATATTTTTTTTTATGTTTATATTTATTTTTTATTATTTTTTACATTTTTATGGTGTTTTTTTTTTTACTTTCTTTTTAATCCATGAAGGGAGAACGGTTTTACATTTTTATTTTTTTTTGACACTTCTAATGTACGTAGCATATTTTTATATGCTAATACAATTATAATCTGTGTCAGTTAGACACAGGGCATTGATCAGGACAGCACACAGTGCGGTCATGGGTCACTGGCTGCATACACAGAAGCTACTGGGGCCACTCTAGTTCCAAAGGGTCAGAATGTGCAAGCGTTCCCCGGGCTCTGTGGGTCACCGGGAGTTCCGATCACCCGACAGAGCAGGGAAAGCTATGTTTGTGCTGCGGATAAAGCACCGCGCAATCAAAGGGGTTAAAGCATCGGGTTGCGGAGGTTCCTACCCTGCCCTCCCCGGGTGCTCGCAGGATTTTGCTCTGGGATTGGGGCTTGTAGGTTACAGCACCGATCCCAGAGCGCAGCTGCGGCGCAGGGTTGCCGACAAAAGTCGTCGATTGTTGACGCATACGAACCCGCATCAGGTGACGCCAAAGATAGGTTGTGGGTCATTAAGGGTTAAGGACCTTCGCGTTCTTTTTTTTTTTGTTGACATGTTTCCTTTTTCCCTTATCGCCTTCCACAGTTACCATAAACTTTTTTTTATTTTTCCCACCTACGATAGACATTATGAGGGCTTTTATTTTGCGGGACAAGATGTACTTTTAATCGGTGTTATTCACTTGACTATAGATATAGTGGCAAAAAAATTCCAAGTGGGAAAAAATGTGAAAAAAAAACTTACTTTCGCCATGTTTGCGGGTGTTTTGCTTTACGGCGTTCAGTCTTCAGAAAATATAATGTGTAATCTGTATTATACAGGTTGATTACGCATCCGGCAATACTTCAAAAAAAATTTTGCAGGGTTTCCGTTATGTTTTGGGTTACGTAAAAAAATTACCAAACATTCTCTAATTTTGAAATTGTTGCCGCAGGCGCCATTTTTGTTTCACGTTCAATAAACTTTTTGCGACTAACACCCACTAACATCAGTTGAGGGGCCATTTTTTGTGGGCTGAAGTGCACTTTTTAGTGCATAGCAGTTTGGACATTGCATAGGACTTTTTTGTTCACTTTTTTTCCAATTTTTATGGAACGTGAATTACAAAAAAACCGAACAATTTTGGTTGTTTGGAATTTTTTTTACATCTTTGGTTGTCAGCGCATGGGATAATAAATGGTTGTTATATTTTTATAGATTGGACTTTTTTGGACGCGCCAATACCAGATACGGGTAACTTTTTATTATTCATGACAAAGGGGGGCGATTTGAAACTTTTAATACATTTTTTTTTTTTTTTTCTACGCTTCAAAAACTTTAATTTTTTTTACTTTAACATTGAGTCCCTAGGCCGTGCTTCACCAAGTAGGGGGCGTGATCGTTATACAGCGGCGGGGCCGGGGTAGTGGCGGCCAAACGAAATCATGGCAGCGATGGGAGCACTTCACCCCCCCCACCCCCCCCCCCACAAGGCCCCTAGCTGCCATGTTCAGTGATCGGATCCCCACTAGTTACGCTGTCGAGGGACCTCCAACGGCGTGAAGAAACGGTGCACGGCACCGTATTTTCATTCATTTAGAAGCAGCTGCCATAGTAGCTGCGCCGTCTAAGTGCTATAACAGCTGCAGGAGGGAGACGAGCTGCCCCGCCCTGAACTGTTAACCACAGGCTAGTGTTAGACGGGATCACGGAGAGATCCCCCTGCAAAGCCCCTTAGCGACCCTGGTATGTACTCACCTAACTAGTCAGTCAGGCTATTTTGATAGTTTTAGATCACCTACCATATGAGAGGAAACTTTGATCACCAGAGTTCGTGTTTCACTCCTGGTTTTTTTTATGGGTGCTTTTTTTTCTTTTCTTTCTTTTTATTTTAACTAAGCTCAGGAGCTTCAGAGGCACAAAATAATGAAAAAGGAGAAGTATTTGACCTTGAAGATAATTCACAGACGTACTACAGTTCAGGGGGTAGCTAAAACACTAGGGGCCAAAGGCCCCTTATCCACGGGAACAATGGCTGCAGGCCCAATATTTTTTAAACAGATTCCTCCTTGGTGTGATGGGTTTATATGAAAGCGTAGCATGTTGCGGGGGAAAATAACCATGATCTTATTATTTGGTTAGTGATTGAGGAACATCAGCGGGCAAGACCATTTGATTCCCGGGGATCAATCGATCTTAATAAGAACACATCAACCTCCTCACATTTCTTACTCAGTCCATGTTCATCATACTTCTGACCCTTATTGCGATTCATAAGGAGCAATGGGTGGCAGAAACAACCCTGGGCAGCAGAGCATTCACTGGGCGGCAGGGCAACACTGGGTGGCAGGACCAGAAATAGGTGGCAGGTTACAATCCAGATTAATATCACAAAATCTCTTCTGTTCTCATTTTCCTCAGCCAATAATCTAGCAAGAAATGGAGAAGGCCTCCCAGGAATCACATATTCACAGTTTGAAATAACAGGATACGCTAAAAATGCCATTGATGGTGTCAAAGGACAACAAATTTTAACAAGGGCTTCTGCCACTGCAAACCAATGGCTTTAAAAAGTTCCTTGGTGGAAGCCTTGTACCTGAAACAGACTACAATAAATGTATCAAATGTTGTCCTAAAAAACAGACAGGACGCCGCTCCAGAAGAGGCTGCTGGGAGCTGAGATCAAGAAAATGGGAATGGACCCAAAATAACAACCCAATGTGAGTTTACATTAGGCTCCTTATGCTAACTTTCCACTGCTGGAGACCAAACAACTAGAATGTCCCATCTTATGTCCGCCACAATGTCCATTTTCTCTACCCCAACAATGTCCTATCCTGTCTTTTTCTGCAATGTCCTGTCTTCTCTTCCTCCTAGTGTCCCGTCTGTGTCCTCCACAGTGTCCCCGCATCTGTGTTCCTCCACAGTGTCCCGCCTCGTGTTTCCTCCACAGGATGTCCCGCCTGTGTTCCTCTTCACAGTGTCACCCTTGTGTTCTCAACAGTGTCCGCCTCGTTTCCTCACAGTGTCCCTGCCTCGTGTTCCTCCACAGTGTACCGCCTAGTGTTCCTCCACAGTGTCCTGCTCGTGTCCCTCCACAGTGTCCCGCCTCGTGTTCCTCCACAGTGTCAGCTCGTGTTCTCCACAGTGTCCCGCCTCGTCTCCCTCCACAGTGCCCCGCCTCGTCTCCTCCACAATGCCCGCCTCGTCTCCTGCACAATGCCCCGCCTTCGTCTCCCTCCACAATGCCCCGTCTCGTGTTCACCAACAATGTCCAATCTTGCTTCCTCCACATTGTGGGGGAAAACAGATTAGACAATGTGGAGGAAGACCCGAGATGGGACATTATGGAGGAAAAGACAAAGTACAGAAATTGAGGTGAGAAATGCAAGTGGGACATTATGGAGTAACTCAAGCCAGGACATTGTTGGGCGTAGAAAAAATGGGACATTGTAGAGGGAACACACATTGTACAATCTACATTTTTTCAACCCCAACAATGTCCTGGCTTTAGTTACTCGATAAAATGTCCCATCTTGCCATTTCTCCACAATTTTCGTCCTTGTCTTCCTCAGCAATGTCCCATTCGTGTTTCCAGACAACTTGTCCCGTTCTCGTCTTCCTCCGCAATGTTCCCGTCTCGTCTTCCCTCCGCAATGTCCGTCTCGTCTTCCTCCGCAAGTCAGTTCGTCTTCCTCGCAATGTCCCGTCTTCTCGCAATGTCCCGTCTCTTTCTCCGCATTGTCTCGCGTCTCGTTTCTCGCAATGTCCGTCTCGTCCTTCATCCGCAATGTCCCGTCTCGTCTTCCTCCGGCAATTGTCCCGTATCGTCTTCCTCCGCAAATGTCCGTCTCGTCTTCCTCCGCATTGTCCCGTCTCGTCTCACTCCGCAATGTCCCGTCTGTCTTCCTCCGCAAGTTCCGTTTCTCAGTCTTCCCTCACATTGTCCCTTCTCGTCTTCCTCCACAGTGTCCCTTCTCGTCTTCCTCCACAGTGTCCCTTCTCGTCTTCCTCCACAGTGTCCCGTCTCGTCTTCCTCCACAATGTACCTTCTGGTTTCTCACTGTGTCCTTCTCGTCTTCCTCCACAGTGTCCCGTCTCGTCTTCCTCCACAATGTTCCGTCTTGTGTTCCTCCACAATGTCCCATCTTGTTTTTCTCCACAATATTTCATCTAGTGTTTCTCCACAACCACAACATGTTTTTTTCTGCTTCACTCCTACAGGTGCGGAGAGGTCGCAAGTATTGTGTCTTCCACCCTTTCATTCTGTGATAATAATGGGGAATGGGAAGGTCAGTTACTCTGTGTGGTGATCTCCAGGAACGTGCAGAGTACCTTGCGTTTGCGGTGAGGTCGGAGGTTTTATGGAAGTTCCAGTCGCTGGCCCCCTGGCATTAAGCGGTTTGCTGGTAGCAGCCACTGTCTTCAGGAAAATTTCAACAGCTTTTGGATCTTGATTTGTAGCTCCGGATGCTTCTTCACCATTTACAAATCCGTTTTCTATGGGGAGTTTTTATATTATACTTGTTTGGGGATTGGAAAGGGCGAGTTTTCCACTGATTTTTCTCATCTGAATAAATGAAAAAAAATAAACTCAATGTCTGTGAATTAAAATCTCTACGACTTTTGGAGTATCAAAACGCCATAGAAGCCTGGAAAGATTAATAATGTAGAGAATCACTACAGCTCCCACCCACTTCCATGTCCAACAACGTGCTACTCTCATGTCTTGTCTGTTCTCCACGACTTCACTACAAGGACTCCACATAAATGGTATTCTATCTTAGGACACTTTCAATCACATCTCAGATGAAACATCCTAATTCTCTAGCCTTTATACCTTGGGATTTGACAATACTATATACTGTGTTTGTAGCCAAAGGATTCTAAAAGACCAATACGTGGTCTCTTTGGATGATGTTTGGACTAGTTTATGGCAGTATACACATTACTCTATGCACATAAATATGTTCTTCCATAAAACCCATTGTCCAAAATAAACAAGTTTTGGTCTACAGAACCCTATGGCTACACCATAGTGTATTTCAGAATACCTTTTGGCGCTATCCCAATTTCTAGCAGTATCATAAATCTTTGACACGTGAAGTGTAAGTAGCCTTAGATGCGAACACACCCTGTCTGAGGTGCTATCACTATAGGTATACAATGTCTATACAAGTGTATATAAAGCTATACATATATACACAGTCTCTGCAGGTTAAGCCTGTCGTCTACAACAGGATTTAAGTATAACATACCACAGAAATGATGACATGGCTGCGGGAGAACCAAAACTGTCCTTAACTGACCATCCCCAATTTTTCCTCACTGCCTGAATATGGTTTGGAGGTCAATGATAGGTAGTCATACATACACCCTTCTGCCTTCATTCAGTGTTAGGGTGTTGTAGACAGATGCTGAGTAGGTGCGGCAAATCTTTTTCTAATAGATTATTCCTTCACATCCCCTATACACAAAAACCATGACAGTTTTGGCTGGTGGGTTGACCCCTCCAGGCAAGTACTCAATAACTCACCACCACAACACACCAGTAATAGGCTACCATTTTCGAATTACAGCTGACCACCAGGTCACCTTCAGGCCTAGACCACAATTTATGATCAGTGGCTAGACCACTAGTCACGGGTCATGACTAGACCACCAGTATCAGTCATTGCTAGACCACCATTACGATCATGGACTATACAACCAGGTCATGGCTAGACCCACCATTTATGATCATAACTGACCACCAGTAGACAGTCTTTTATAGACCACAATATTTACAATCATGGTTGGACCACTAGTCACGGTCTTGACTAGTCCACCAGTAGTAGTTAGGCTAGACCACATCTATAAAGCATGCTAGACATGTCGATGCGTCATGGACTTAGGACCACCAGTAACAGTCATGGTTAGACCATGAGTCACAGTCATGACTAGACCACCAGTTACCTTTACGGCTAGACCACCATTTATGATCATGACTACACATCCAGTCATGGTCCACCTGTATCACTGCAACTCCAGGTCTTTTCAATGTCCTTCATTGCAGCTGTTAAAGACTAATAAGCATAAGTATGTTTAGAGACGTATGGGTCCCCTGGCTTAGAAGCCTGATTGCAACTGCACAGCTGTGCCCCTCTGTATATAATACCTCATCCCTTACGGAATGTCCACATGTTTGGGATTCTTTTAAGATTTGGGCATAGACTCTGCTGGCAACACCTGTAAATGTGGTCATTTATACCTTAGCTAACTGCCCCAGAAAAAAAACCTACCCTATATATTGAATGTACTGTAGAAAAACCACAGCATGTTCATTATTACTATGAATTATGATAGAAAAGTCAATACTGTTTTTGGATCCTTTCTGGCCAATTTCCCCGGGAAAGGGTTTTAGCTACAATTTAAAAAAAAAAAATTTCTTTTTCTTTAAAAAGGCAACCCAAAGGTTTTAAAAACAATGGCAAACCCCAAATACAGGGGACTGTTGGGATATTTAATTTTTATGCTTTATTAAAATTGTATTCCCCATATATGCACCTCATGACCGGGTTTGGGGGCACGTCCCAAGGGTACTTTCACTCATGTTTAAGATTTTTGATTTCTGGTTTGAAATTTTGGGTAGCGCCAAAAAAAAAAGGGATTCTGAAAAAATACAATGGTGTAGCCATAGGGTTTTTGTGGGCCAAATCTTGTTTAATACCCGCTATATTGGGGGGTAAAATTTCTAAAAAGTGTTTACAGGTGCACTGCTGTTTTGGGGGGCAGAAAAACTAAATTGTAAATTGCAAATGAGAACTGTGACTGTAAGAGGGGAGAATGCTAATGGTGAATTTACAAGCTGCCCTTTCTGTATTAAAGGGGGCAAAACTGTAACAAAACCCCGGCTGCACGCTGTATAGGGGGGGCAAAAAAAATGGGAACAAAAACCAGGGGGCCTGCCCGTATTTAAAAGGGGACAAAAACTGTAAAAGAAATTTTGGGGAAAGGGGACCCTGAATTTGGGGGGCTACTGCCTAGCTGAACCACTCTGGTCACTCCCCTGTTTCGATTTGGGTTTCTTCCTATTTTATGGGGCCTTTCTCTTTGGACTCGGGTTCTTCTGAGCAATCCCATCCCCTCTCTGCTGGGGAAGTTTGCCTGCCTTTTTCCCTTTGCTAGAGAAAATACTGTGTTTTTCTTTCCCTTAAAAAGAGAGATCCTGAAGGGAACCCGTCCAGTTTCCACCCCAAAACCCATGTCTCTTTGAGTTGGAAGTTGGGCCAAAATAAAGAAACTTTATTCCTGACTTCCCCCGTGCCTCTGGGTCCCCTTTCTGCTTGGTCTTCTGTGGCCCACCAAACACAACCCCCCCTTGGATTGGAAAATGGTGAAGTTTTTCCAACGGGCAGGTATGCCACTCACGCTTACTCAAGTCGGGCCAAGGGGGAAATTCCGCCCACCCGTTTTCCCCACCCGTTTCTTCTTTTTTAAATTGCTGGGAGCCTCACATGCAAGAAGAGCCTCTGGTTATTTTTAAGTCAACTTATTCCCGCCCACCTTTTCCCCCACCTTCTTTTTGAACTTAAAAATCCAAAGAAGTCATCTGGGGGCGTTCAAGACACTCCCCTAAAGACAGTTTCTGGGGAAAACCCGAGGAGGGGGGTCTCCCCGGGGGCTGCATAAAAGGAAACCCCCTGCCTTTGCCCAATTTAGGTTCATTTTGTCTACTTCACAGGGGCTTGGGCCCCTGCCTTTCTGTAAATTTCTGTGTACCTGCATTTCCTGTCCCTTACCTGTACGCTACCCCGAAGTTTTCCTGCTGTGCCGCGGAAAATTGGTTTAAAAAAACCTTTCTGACTTGTGCCGTTGCACCCGTCTGTTACCCCACCTGGACCTGTTTTTTTATTTCCCCTTTCAGGTACCCTTTTTGTTTCTTGTCCCTGTGCCCGGCAAACCCACTGTCCTTGGGCTGGAAACTTCGACTGTCATTATGGGGGGCCCCCCCTATAACAGGGTTGCCCATTATCCTTTTGGCCCCCAAAAAAAGGAATAAGGGGCAGTTGGGACCCTGACACCGCCCCATCGTTTCAGCAGCTTAAACAAGGCTTTAAAAACCCCAGTGCTCCCCTATGCAAAAAAAAAGTGAAAAAATTTGGGGGACACCCAAAAATTAAGGGAATTAAACAATATAGTAAAAAAAAAAATGTTTTTCAATTTATAAAGAAGTTTTAAAAAAAAACCATTTTTTTTTTTTTTATCGGGGTGGTTTCATGGCAGGGGGATCAATAGACAAAAAAAAAAAAAAAAATATCCCTTGTTTCCCCAATAGGCCCCGGGTCAATTAAATTTTATGAAAAACCGCTAATAAAAACCCCCGGGTTTTCATTGGGGATACAATAAATTAAAAACAGTTGTGTTAAACTTGCTTTTTTTTGATTTCCCTCTGTATGATATCTTTCCCAGGGGTATCGCCCAAACAAACCCTTTCTGTTTTATTTTCCCCCTTTATTATAACTGAAAAGACTACGCGCCTATCAAACTTGCTGTTGATTTCCCCCCTGTAAGAAAACTGCAAAAAACTATCGCGGGCCTTTTCAAAAATTGCTGTTGATTTTTCCCTCGTATTTATAACTGCACAGACCCATCGCCCTATCAAACTTGCCGTTGATTTCCCTCTGTATTTATTTCTGCACAGGGCTAGTCGCTCCCATCAAACTTGGGTGTTTTAACCCATCTTTTTATGATATCTGCCGACTATCAAATCCCCCATCAAACTTGCCCGTTGGTTTCCCCCTGAATATTTTCCTTTTTGTTATGATAATGGGCCCGCACACCCCCTCAACATTTTCCCGTCACCACTACTCCCTTTCTTTGGGGGTGTTATTTTACAGTTACCATTTCAGTTCCATTTGTTCCCCCCCCCCCGCCTTTTTAAAGAGCTGGTTCCGACCCCTCCCCCCCCTTTTTGGTCCTGGTAGTCGAGTGGGTTTTGAATTTTAGATAAAAGTTCCCGTTTCCCGGTTATATCTGACCCCGGTCATGTCCCGGGCCAATTTTCTAAGACAAGAACAATGAATTAAAAAACCCGGAAAAATTTTAAACCGGGTTAGACAAGGATTTCTACAGGGGAATTTGCTAGGGTTTAAAATTTTTCTCTTAAAAATTAAAACCTCACAACCCCGCCTTTCTCACCAGGGTTTTTCCCGTCCCTATAAAAACTCAAAATCCCCTTTTCCCTTAAAAAACCCAAATTTCCTTCCCCATACCCCCTTTTCCCGGACAATGAGCTCTTCCATCTCCTCCTGCATTTTTCCCTCTCACCTGTCTGGCCCGCCCCCAACCTGTTTTCCCCCTACCAATTGGGATTTCCTCACTAAAACGGACCCCAAAACCAAAATTTCTGTCTATTTTTTACTCTAAACCCTTTAAACCCTCTCTGGGGGCTCTCCCAGCTGCTGGGAACCTTTTCCCCAAACCCAGGGGGGCCCCCCACTCCCTTTTTTCCCCTAAGGGAAACTAAACTGCTAACAGACCCGTTTTTACAAGCTCTTTTAACCCCACAAATTGAAACCTATTCCCCTTTAAGCCCTCCTTCCCTATTTTCTCTCTCTGGAGCCCTTTCCCGGAACACAAATCTGTAAAGTAACAAACCCCCCTACAACATAACCTCTTTTTCCCTTTCCCTTGGGCTGAGGAAACTGGGCTGAAAGCCCTCTGACACGTCTCACCTGCTGCTTCCCCCTTTGTGGCCTCCACTTTACCCAAAGCCCCCCATCCTGGCAACAAGCATTTGGGGGGAGGGGGGTTTGCCTTCTTCTGTCAACACCTGGGTTTCTTTGCCTCCCCTCCGCCACAAAACCCTTCCCCCAACCCCCCCCTTTCCTTTTAGGTGCCTCTATCCGCATCCCCTACTCCACCAATCTCCAAGTGGCAGTCATCTAACCGCCCCGCCGGGCCCTGCCACCCCCCCTTCCTTGACCCTTCGCCCCGGGCTCCCCCTTTCTTCCACTGACCCCCCCATCATGGGAACTTCCCATCCCATACGCCACTCTGCCCACAAACCCTCTCACATCCCTTCCTTGGCCCTCCCCGGGGGCCGGGACTGGGAAAAAAATCACCCCGGCACTAACCCCCCACCACCCACAACAATACCCCTTTAAAAAAAATTCCCATTGTTCTTCGCACCTCCGCCACTTCTAAAATAAACACACATAAAGCTCTTTCACACAGAGCGTTTTTTGGTGCATTTTGTGCAAAAAGGAAAAAGCATTTAATCGAACATTCTGCACAAAAAAAAAAAAACAAAAAAGCACCAAAACCGCCCGGGAAGCCCCCAACCACAACAAGAAAGAAACAGTGTGGCAAAGAAACCCCTGATAAACAAAAAATAAAATGCCCCCTGGCAGGCAGGACTCACCGGGAACGCACCTGAGGAGTTGTTTTTTTTCCCCTTTCGGACAAACCTCCATGATTTTTCCCCCTTGTTGTTTCTCTTCCTTTTTTCTCTGCCGGACAGCTGCAGTGTCCCCCTTCTATGCACACCGTCCCGAAATTTAACAACAATACTTTTAGACCCTCTCTTTCCAAACCCCTTCCTATCAATTCCCCAAACACTATGTTAGACCCCTAAAAATTAGAAATTAAAAAAAGACAATAAGTGAGGCGGGGCCAGTATACAACAGACGGGGCCACTTTTGGAAAAGGGGGCAGTTAAAAGGGCAGGCAGGACAGTGTATAAGTAGGGAGGGGTATTTAAAACGCGATAATAGGCAGTGCATTATACACCAGGGGAGGGAAGGCCCAGGGGAGGGCATCATATAGCCCGGCAGGCTTTAATAGGTACCAGGGAAGGGACAAATAGCCAGCAAGGGCGGGCACAAAAGCCAGGGGAGGGGATCATATAGAAGGGGGAGGGTTTATAGGGACCAGGCAGGGCGTAAAGGGACCAGGGGAGGGCTTTATATAGTAGCCAGGGCAGGGGGTAATAGGGAGCCAGGGGAGGCTGTATAAGGGACCAGAGCAGGCTTTTTTATAGGGACCAGGGAGGCGTATATATAGCAGGGGAGGGGTTTTTATAGGGACCAGGGGAGGGCTTTATATAGCCAGGGCAGGGGTTATATAGGTACCAGGGCAGGGCGTATATAGCCAGGGCAGGGGGTATATAGGTACCAGGCAGTTCTGTATATAGCCAGGGGAGGGGTGTATATAGGTACCGGGCAGGGCTGATATAGCCGGCAGGGGTTTATAGTAGCCAGGGCAGTCTGTATATCCAGGGGAGGGCTGATATAGGGAAACCAGGGCAGGCTGTATATAGCCAGGAGGGGTGTAATAGGGAGCCGGGCAGGTCTGTATATAGCCCGGGCTGGGCTGTATATAGGTAGCCGGGGGGTCTGTAAACCAGGGGAGGGGTATATAGGTACAGGGCAGGGGTGTATAAGCCAGGGCAGGGGTGAAAAGGTAGCCAGGGCAAGGGGCTGATATAGGTACCCAGGGCATCTGTAATACCAGGCAGGGGGTATATAGGTAACAAGGGAGTCTGCATATAGCCAGGGCGGGGCTTAATACAGCCAGGCAGGGCTGTAAAACCAGGCGGGGCGTATATAGGTAGCCAGGGCGGGCGTATAAGCCGGGGCGGGGTGTATATGGGTTTACCAGGAAAAAAGTTTGTAATAAAAACCAGGGAAAAGGCGATATAGCCAAGCGGGGCGTAATGGTACCAGGCGTTTAAATATAGCCGGGGCAGGGCTAAAGGAGCCAGGCATCAAATATACCAGGGCGGGGCTGTATATAGGTGCAGGGCAGTCTGTAATCCCATGGCAGGCTGATATTTAGCCAGGCGGGGAAATTTATGGGCAGCCAGGACATAAAAATTAAAAAAAAAATAAAAAAACCCCAAAACCCGGGACCCGCTGTCCCCATCTTCACTCTTCTTCCGGACCGTGGGGGCGCTCACTCAGGATGCGGGGGCCGGCGGAGCAGCCCCCTTGAGTCATCGCTGGGGCGCGCCCCCCCGCGGCCCCTCCGGGACTAAGCAAAGGGGATCATAACCCCAGATCCAGCCTCGACTGCTTTTTTCACTGCGGGGTGCAGGGGGCGGCCCGGGATGGCCCCAATGGCGGGTCATGACCCGGGCCGTGCAGCCCATGTGCGGGGGGTCTTTGGCCCCCTCCACGGGGGTCCGGTCGCAAACGCCCATTGCGCCCCTTACCCCCCACAACTGTGCCCCCACTGGGGGCCCCGGGGGGAAAACCTCCTCCCCCGGGATCCGAGCCGCCCTGGGGCCCGGACGCCAGCGCCCCCCGGGGCAAATCCCCCGGTTTCCCTATGGTCAGTCCGGGCCTGGCCTCACCCATGGCCCTCAAACCCACTCAAAAAAGACGGACACACTCTCCCCCTTCTACTTCTCCAACCAAAACCCTAAATCGACCACAACCTGCTTACCTTCACCAAAATCCCTCCCCCCCTACACTCCTTTCTCACCCTATACACCCCCCCCAGGAACCTTCAAAACCTTAACCACACTCTCTGACTCTCTTTTATCTCCCTAAACCCTATCCTTGTTTGATGACCCGACACAGCCACCGCTTTTTAAACCACACAAACCTCCACTCTTCCTTGGCCCCCCTCTCAAAGCACAACAAAACCCACAAAACAGAAACCCGGGACACAGACTCCACAAACCCCCAACACTAGCAGCTTCCAGAATTGCTGAAAACCCTGGAAGAAAACCCACTCTCCGACGACTTTTCCTCATACAAACAAACACTACACACATTTAAAATCTGCATCTGCTGCCTCACCAAAACAAGGATTACTTCTCACCACCTACATATCCTCCCATGTTCTCACCACCATCCAACAACTATTCAAAACCTTCAACTCCTCTCCCCCACGGTCCAAGACGGTACCACATCATGCCTGCTTTGCCTCCCCACCGTGAAAAATATTTCACGAATCCGCTCATTCCTTAACCCTGTCCACTACAAAAAATGCTGGTCCATGCCTTCGTCATCTCCCACCTAGACTACTGCAACCAACCCTTCTCTGCTCTGTGGCCCTCCCATCTAGCACTCTTGCTCCCCCTTCAATCGCATCCTTAACTCTTACTGCCCGTCTTATTCAACCTCTCACCTCGCTACTCTGATCCTCCTCTGCTCCCCCTCTGTCAATCCCTATACTGAACTGGCTTTCCCATTTGCCCAAGAACCAGATTAAAGTTACTAACCCTGACCGTACAAGAACTCTCTATAACCTCTCCACTCCATACATTCACTTGCTCAAATCTCCAGATATCACCACCCTCACACAATCTCCCCGCCTCCTCCCAAGACTTCTTCTCTGCTCTCCCCTCGGGTGTCAGCTCCTCACAAAACCTGTCTCCAAGACTTCTCCGTTCAATCCCCCACACTCTGGGACTCACTGCCCCAACTCATCAGACCTCTCCAGCACTTCACCACAATCAAAAGCAACCTGAAAACCCATCTCGATCAGGAGCCTATAACCTACACTGAACCCTGCTCGCCAACTGAACAATCCTTTGACCGCAAACATGTCTGCCCCCCAACCTCCTGCTCAATTTCCCCTTCCTTATAGATTGTAAGCCTTCGCGTTCCAGGGTCTCTCTAACCCTCTGTACAGTGTTAGTAATCTAATTGTCACCATTGTACTTGTTTGACTTAAGTTATGTCGTTAACCCCTTGAATGTACAGTGCCCAGAATATCAATGGCGCTATAAAATAAATAATAATAATCACGCAACAGCCTAGCGACACAATGCTCTGGCGTCTCCTCAGATGGACAGTGCATGCGTAGTAAGGTTACAGACGGCGCATGCGCAGTAAGGTTAAACGGTGTCATACTGAGACACTGAAGCCGGGACCTCTCTCACACAGCGCACGCGTCAATCTGTAGGTCAGGAAAAAACTTTGAGACACTCGGTTTCACTATATTTTGATCAAAAGATTTTTAAGCTTCCTCACGACTTTTCAACGTTGATTCTCAAAATCGTGCAGTTCCTATCCTACTTCTTTCACCTCTCTACCGAGTTACCAATCAAGCGCTGCTCGCTGGTTCAGGATCTTCGAATGTTCCTGGACCTCTCATAATCAGGGGTGGAATATTAAAAAATAAAAAAAACCCCAACCTGCAGAAGCTGCCCTTCTTATGACAGCCTGTGGTATAGTGTGCGGGGACAGAAACCCAAAATGGAAGCACCCCTTCCTTCCCATTTAGGGCAGCGCACTGTAGGGCAGCGCACGTGCAATAAAGGTGGCATCAGGTTAAATAGTAACCACAAAAGCATCGGCAAGGTAAGCATTTATTAGAGCAACAACCTCTACAAGAAGAAAGAATACTAAGGAAAACATTTTACAATATACATATACAGGCACTTGGGAGATTGAGCTCTTTGGACCTGGGAGAACCACCATCAAACACCCTGAAGTAATATAACCAAGTGGTGAAATGTCAACAGAGGGAGCCTGGGAAATAAGTTGCACCAAAACACCATCTCAGTCACTAAACCTCAGCAACGGTCACCCATAACATATAATGGGGACACAATGTCAACACATTACATCGCCTTGCACACTAAGCCAAAGAGGCATATACTAAAAGCCTAACTCACAATTAGGAAAAAGACAAACTCCCGTGGAATAGAAAAGATCCTTCATACTGAGGAGACTACACTGAGAAAACCGAAGCAGATCAGATTCCAGCAGCATTTTACATGTATACTTTCAAATGTTAAATAAGAAGAAAAGAATAAAAATTAATGATAAAAAAATATAAGCAAATCAATAGTATGAAAAATATACTAACATTGTGCATAATTACTCACAAGTACAGACAAAAGCAAAATATACAGGTAACTGGCTAAGCCACAAATGAATAATAAAGTACCTCATTGACACATTTGGGTCGATAATTATATTCAAAACATTCGGGAGAGAGTTCCTCCGGCATGCATTGGAAAGGTAGGAGAACAAGCCTCAATATGAAGCCCCGAACAATTGTAAATGTATAGTAAGAGGGAAATGTACTCCCACTCTTGCTGTACTATAGGCCACGATTCACTAGGTACGGCTTATTATGTCCACTAAATTGCCGACGGATGTAGTACGGATGAAATCCGTCAAAGCAGTGCAGAAAATCCGTCGCGAACGTTGCAACTTATTGGAACGCCTGTATTTGCGGCGGAATTCAAGGCCGGAATTTTCGCATATAGCCCGGATTTATTCTAGACAGCCAATAAATACACTATATTTATATTTAAACTAACCTATCAGCCCCCATATTTTTCCTTTTGAAAGATGAATTTATTTTCAAATCAGCCGATAAAAAAAAGCTATATGGTACCCTGCCCCCCCCACCCTAGAAAAACATTACAAGATAATAATTGGATAAATGCAATAAAAATAGTCTCCACCCATAATTATTATAAAAAGGACACAATGCAATCTCCTTCTGTGCCAGTTTAGCACTGGATTATAATTCGGAATTGGTAGAATTTTTTTTTGCCTGCATTATGTTTTTCCAGAATTATGTTGATCCTAATTCAAGAAGAGTGCAATTTTAGGCAATGGGAGTGTTTGCTGCTTTATTCGGTTCCGTTTTTCCAACGAACTGGGTCGGGCAGGAGATGAGGGTAAGTAACCTATCTTTTGTGGTTTTGATGTGGATGTGAAAAGTGATATAATGATGGTCATATATGTAGTAATTTATCAGTATGACTATAGTAAATAAGTTTGTTACATGTGAATGGGTTGTAATGTGGATGTCCCTCTACTCCAGTGGACTTGTACATTTTGTAATGTTGTAAATGTAATGCAATTTTTTCTGTTGGGGCAATGAGTATTTTGGGGCACTGAGGCTAATGGTTTAGGTGTCATTAGATGTTATGGGTGTACTGTGGATGTTACTATTTTAGTGTGGATTTTGCCGGGTCTGTGGATGTAACTACTGTGGATTTTACTGTTTATGCTGTACTGTGGATTATTGTTTTAATGTGGGCAATATGGATGTTATTTCTCTACTATAGTTGTTACAGTTATGAGTTATGAGTGTATTGTAGCTGTTAGGTGTTACTGTTTTAATGTGGTCAATGTAGATGTTACTATTACTGATGTTACTGTTAATTTTGATGTTACTGTTATGAGTGTACTGTAGCTGTTACTGTTTTCATGTGGTCTATGTAGATGTTACTGTTAATTTTGATGTTACTGTTATGATTTACTGTAGCCTGTAACGTTTTCAATGTGGTCTTAATTTGAGATGTTAATGCTGTTAATTTTTGAGTTATGTTATGAGTGTTTCGTATGTTACTGTGTTTACGTTTTCATGTGGTCTATGTAGTGTTACTGTTAATTTGATGTTACTGTTTTGAGTGTACTGTAGCTGTTTTTCCCTTTTCATGTGGTCTATGTAGAAAGTTACTGTTAATTTTGATGTTACTTGTTTTGAGTGTACTGTAGCTGTTACCGTTTTCATGTGGTCTATGTAGATGTTACTGTTAATTTTGATGTTACTGTTATGAGTGTACTGTAGCTGTTACCGTTTTCATGTGGTCTATGTAGATGTTACTGTTAATTTTGATGTTACTGTTATGAGTGTACTGTAGCTGTTACCGTTTTCATGTGGTCTATGTAGATGTTACTGTTAATTTTGATGTTACTGTTATGAGTGTACTGTAGCTGTTACCGTTTTCATGTGGTCTATGTAGATGTTACTGTTAATTTTAATGTTACTGTTATGAGTGTACTGTAGCTGTTACCGTTTTCATGTGGTCTATGTAGATGTTACTGTTAATTTTGATGTTACTGTTATGAGTGTACTGTAGCTGTTACCGTTTTCATGTGGTCTATGTAGATGTTACTGTTAATTTTGATGTTACTGTTATGAGTGTACTGTAGCTGTTACCGTTTTCATGTGGTCTATGTAGATGGGTTTCGTTTTGGGGTTTTAACCCCGTAACTGTTTACTGTTAAAAATGAAAAGAATTTAAAGGTAAAATGAAAAAAAAGATTTGAATTTACATAATTCCCTTTTTTTTCCTTTTTTTTATTAGAAACAATTGGGAAGACGCCGGGAAAGAATTATTGGGTGGCCCCCCCATAAAATTAACTACATATGAACGGGCCCCTAAGGAAAGCTGTATGGAAACTAAGGAGGGAATTTTTGGGTTTAGCGATTTGCTTTTGGGGTATCGAATTGTTTTATAGTCCGATAGTCGGGAAAACCCTCAATAAGGGTTTTTTCATAGTTGAGGGAAAGAAAAAGAGCGATACCCTTTTAAAATTTTATGGGAGAGGGAACAACACCCTTTATTAAATTTCACCCAAACAAGGCTGGAGAAGCTGGAATTAACATCCACAAAAACCAAAAATCAAAAAAAAAAAAAGGGGGGTTGGGGGGGGGGGGGGGGGGGGGGGGGTTTTTTTTAGAAAAAATTTAGGGGGGGGGGGGGGGGGGGGGGAAACACTTAGGTTTTTAAAAGTCACAGAAAAAAAGTCACAGACCCCTTTACAAACCCTGTCTTTTTCCCCAGCCTGACCCCCTTTAAAACCCGCATCAAACCCCCAAATTTAAAAAATCCAGAAAAGGGAATAGAAAAAAGAACCATCCCTTTACTTGAACCGGGCATTGAAAATCCCGTTTCCCGGAACGCAATTTGGGCCCCAAACCGGGTGACCCCCACAATTTTAAAAAGGGGGCCGGAAAAAGGATTTTTTCAAAACCCCCCTTTTTAGTTTTCACTGGACCCTTGACTATACCTGCCGGGGGGCCCCAGCAGACCCTAAACCTTCATCACCCACAAAATAAAAATGCAGAAGGCAGTATTTTTTTTGAACCATCAAAAGTTAAATTGGGAAATTTGGGCATTGAATATCCCTTTCCTGGAACCAAACAAGAGCCCCAAACCTGGGGATGACCCCCACATTTAATAAGTTTTCCGGAAAAAAGGATCTTTCAACCAACCATTTTAGTTTCACGGGCATTGACAAAACCCAGTCCCGGGGGCCCCACATGACCCAGGGGCCGGAGTTTTCAGGGGGGTGCGGTTTAAAAGCCCACTTTGGGAACCTCCAATTTAAAATTCACAAGGTTTTAAAAAAACCCCGATTACCAGCAACGAAAAACGTCGTGCTGAAACAAAAGTTCGGAAGCGGAAGTTGGGGAACTCCACCCCCCCTCAGTACACATCAAAACCTTGGGGATCGCTTGCCCCCCCTTAAAGAGTGGGGGACCAATTGAGCTTCACTTGGGAAAAACTGGTGGTTTTTAAAGCTCCTGGGTTTCCCCCCAGGGGCCCTTTAAAAAGGGGAAATTTTTTCTCAATTTAAATCAACGTTTCTGGGGGAAAATTCCCCTGGTTTCTTTGTTTCTCCCGTCCGGGTCCATACCCATGCCTCTGAATAACCTACATCTTGTCAAGTTTTCCTGTACCTCCCTTGTACAATTCGAGGAATTTTTTACCACTATTTTGTACATGCAAGTTTTTTAGTAGTTTAATTCTTAGAAAACACATTTTTAAAATAGGATGGAACCACCATGTCCTTTGTTTTCTCTTTTTTAATTGTATTAAATGGGTTGTCTCAATAAAGGGACTTGATAGCTAATTTAAATATCTTTGCAAAAACAAGTCATTTTGCAATATTGTCCATTAACAGTCCTATTCCTTTTTCTGACAGCACCATCACTCCTTGAGCCACTCTTGACCATATGTGAAGAACAAATGCTGTTAGAAAACAACATTTTTAGGAAATAGGACCTGTAGTATAGCTGCATGTCACAGCAAAATGCCCCAAAAATTCAAGTCATGACCCTTGAGCCACTTTTGACAATTGTGAAAACTAATGTCTGTTCGTAAACAAAAATTTTTAGAATATGACCTGTAAATGAGCTGCATGTCACAGCAAAATGCCCCCAAAAAATTCAAAGCATTGACTCTTGATCCACTTTGGACAATTGTGAAGAACAAATGTCTGTTAGAAACAAAATTTTTAGAATAGACCTGTAGTATACTGCATGTCACTAGCAAAATGCCCCCAAAAATTCAAAGGCATGACCCTTGAGCCACTTTGGACAATGTGAAGAACAAATAGTCCTGTTAAAAACAACATTTTTAGAAAGAGGACTGTAGTATAGCTGCATGTCACAGCAAAATAGCCCCCAAAAATTCAAACCCACATGACCCAGAGGCCACTTTTGACAATTGGAAGAACAAATGTCTATTAGAAACAACATTTTTTTAGAATAAGGACCTGTAATATTGCTGCATTTTCAAAGCATGCATAACCAAAAAAATTAAAAAAAGACTCTCAGCCACTGTTTAAAATTGTGAAGGATAAATGCCAACTTAGAAGCCACATTTCTGTTCCAAAAGGTACCATGATTATTGCTATATCTCACAGCAACATGACCCCAAAAAAATTATTAAATATGACTTACTCACCACTGTTAAAAATTGTGATGCAACATGACCCCAAACCATTGACAATTGAAAAAATTCTAAAGATGATGTGAGTAAATGGAAATATGTTTTCATGAAACCTTGGTGTACTTTTTTTATCATCCTCACAGCAAAACCAGCAAAATGAACTTTTTTATGTTGGGAATTGAGAATATAAAATTTGCATAAGAAATCGATCATTTTAAAAATAAGTTTTTCAAGAGACCATTTCTGTTTGGAGAGGAATTTGAATAGACCAGCAACTAATCGGTGGAGCGGGCGGGGGGTGGCCTGCCCCCCCTCTGCAATTGGGGCCACAACATCATCAGAGATTCCATGGCCTGATTCATCTTGATGAAAGTCAAACGATCCACAATTATCATGTGAAAGCCGGATGCGTTTGTCTGTAATGACTCCTCCAGCTGTGCTGAAGGTCCTCAATATGACGCTGCTGCTGGGGCAGGACAACACCTCTATGGCGTGATGAGCCAGCTCGGCCATTCGTTCATTTTGATACCCAGAAGTTCTATTGGGTCCGGAACACATACAAAAACATCGGTGTTGAGACTCAAATAAAGATTGCCAGAGGTCACCCATTTAGGCTTCGGCCACCTTGCCTGCTGCTGCCGCTGCATGCCGCTCTTGCAAACTTAGGGCACTCCACTGCTAGTCACGTCGCTGGCGTAGTTCCACCGTGGACGATTTGTCCTGAAACTGAAGCAGACACAACAGATTCTCCAGTTGATCAATCAGCAAGGTCTCCATTTCCTGCATTTTACACTCTATTGGGTGGGTGGGTAGGAAATTGCTGATTTTGTTTTTGTACCGGGGATCCAGGAGGGTGGCCACCAGTAACTGTTGTTCATTTTGATGGCCTTAATGCGAGGATCATGTTGGAAGTAAGATGGAGCATCCAAGCACTCATTGTGAGAGATGGAGCCTTGAGTTCCTCAAGCCTCTGAGTTGAGGTGGCACTAGTTCAAACTCATCTTCCTCATCTGCCTCAAACTCACGCCAACCTCTTTCCAAGGTGCAGGGACGTCGTGGTAGTCTAGGAATACCTCCTCCTCCTCCGCTTCCTCCGGCACAGCTTCAACACAGCCCTGACTTGCCTCAGATGATGCACCCTGAGAGCTGAGGTGCCGCCTTGCACTTGCTCTGGACCCTGAACCACGCCTAATGAAGACCGATAAATTGAGAAACCTGTCGGCCTTGTGGATTTGAACGGATGAGAAAGGCCTCCATGTCTGCATCTGTGATCCGTCTGCCATCCTCCGTCGCTGCGTGACCTGATGTTTTCAGAGTGTCCAACGATACGTCCAGAACTAAGATCACCACAATGCTCATGCAGACAAGGGCATCGACCGCACTGACCATTTTGGTGGCTTCTTCAAAACTGGCAAGGATGGAGGCAGAGCTCTTTTCACTGCCTCCACTCTCGTGGCTCAATAGGAAACACCCCGAGTCCCGCACCGGCTGCTTGTCAGGCCATGTGTCACTTCGTACTGCATAATGGAGCATGGTGCTGACTCCCACAATCGCTGAGCATGTGGAGGGTGAAATTCCAGCGTGTTGCCACATCAACAATGATACGGTTGACGGGAGGCACGAGCTGATCTTGCAGACTCAGCCAGGGCGGGACGAACAGGGTGGCAACGGCGGTTAGTGCGAACTCATACCTCGAGCCGTTCTTCACAGGCAGTCCAGACCCGGGTTAGCTCTTTAGAAATTTCATGGACGACAAGGTTCATGAACATGTTGCCAGGCAAGGGATTGGCTCCAGCCTACCGATCTTAAGTGACGCCAGCAGATTTCGCCCGTTATCGCACGCCCACCTTGCCTGGCACAGGTTCTAGTCACCCAGCCAGCGCTCGGGTCTCGTTGCGGAGAGCCCTTCCACAGCTCCTGACCTGTGTGTGGATGGTCTCCAGGCGGATTAATTTCAACACGGCTGGTGTCTCTGGCACGTGATGCCACAAGGACCATCTGGGGGAAAGTGAGCCCTGCACCATCCCTGCGGTTTTTGAAGAGCCGTGGCGCGCGAGCCTTGAATAGCCACCGTCACCCCCAGAGACATCCACCCAGCTCACCCCAGTGAGTCAGTCCCCAGAGATATATGGCCTTGGATCGTGCTTACTAGTCATGTGTCGGTGGTGAGTGGAACTTTTCCGGACACAGATGCAGACAACACGCTTGAAAAATTTTAGATGACACTTGGCTGTCCAGGCAGGGACGGCTTTTCTGAGCAAAGAAATGCCTGCTCAGCAGTCTGGTATTGGGGCATGCGAGGGCCATTGACGTGGCGGAACCCATCTGGTGTCCACCAGACGAAGGCAACATTTCCAAGCCAGAAAGCCTGGCAATGCCAGACATTCAGGCTTTTTGCATTGGATGTTTGGGTTAAAGTGTTTTCCTTCTGCTCCCAAACCTGAAGACAGAAGGCTGTCGCTAGACTGCCGCTGTACGGCGTGCAGGTCGTCAAACGGCGGAAGAGAAGGGTAGGAGGGGTCTCTGGTGGTGTGGTGGTACTCGGGAAAAGGGTGGGCTGACGGAGGCTATCCCTGATCAGACTCTAAAGGACATGGGCACTGAGGAACGTTGGGGGTGGCGGAGGAGGGGGAAACAGAGGGTGTACAGGGTTGGAGGCCGGGGCGTGGGTCTGGCCTTTTTTGGCCAAGTGTTCCCTCCTTTCAACTCATGCATTCGCTGCAGTGACTAACATGTTGGTGGGGGTTAACCATTTAAAGGTTCTTGCCTCTACTTATGCTTTTCGGAAAAGGGCGCATTGAATCGCTGGTGAATCAGAGGCTTGGTAAAGAACCCCAGCTTGAGGGGTCCTGGACCTTTTTTGACGGCGATAAGCGGGGAGAGGGGTTTGCCTGACCGTGGGCGGGGAACATATCGGGGCTCTGCGACCGCCCCCCCTTTTTGGGGCGGGACCCGTATGCATACCCCATCGCTTCCTCCTCGCCCCTGTTTGAAGCGCTCGCGAAAAATTCTGGGAAAAACCAAAAGGGATCCGCAAGTTCTCATCATCACTCATAAAACCCAAGGGATTGGCCCGCCTGACTTTTGCATCCAGAAACTGGGGGGGCTACAAGAAAGGGGGCCTGCAAGGGTTCCGGGACCCCCGGGTTTTTTTCCCGTTGACCGGTTCCTTCACCCCTCTGTGGCATCAGAACTGGGCTCAGAGCAGACTAAATCACCTCTTGATCTTTTAACATGCCTTCTGACCCCAACCGCTTTTTGTCAAAAAAGGGGGTCTTCAAAAGGGTTTACCCCGGGGTGGGTACCAAACGATTTTGACATTTGGTGCTTCTGTTGGAGGGATGCGATGACGCTTTGGGGCCGTACGGGGAGGCGAGGAATGACTCTAAGAGGTTCATTAACCCTGAAGGAAAATTCGACGTTTTTCTTATTAATTCCGGGCCCTCCCCCGCATACAGCCTGGGGTCCTGCAATGGTCCGTGGCATGCGTTGCCCGCCACAGGGAAGGAGCCCCTTTCCCTTTCGTACCTTCCCTCCGTGCTACCCCCCCCTTTTCTCGTTACCACCGCATTTCGCTCCACGTTCAAAATAAAAAAAATTTGAGAAGGTATGGATAGTTTTGGAAAGCATTATTAAAAAGCCCGGAAAATCACAGTCTTCTCAAATCACTCTAACAAAACAAAATTCGTTTAAAATTTAACTGCAAGGGCCCCTATCAACAAATCGGACTGGCAAAAGTGCAAAAAACACGTATCTTTTTTATGTTTTCGTATAAAAACGGTATTTTTTGCATTTTTAATTCACCTTGGTGAATATAAATTGCTGTTTTAAGATTAGTAGATGTGCGTCAAAACAAAGCTGGGTGTGAAAAAATCAAAAAACCAAAAATGTTTGTTTTCGTTAATAAAGGGTATTTTTTTGCACCTCCATTCACCTGTGGTGAATAAAAAATTGCTTTTTTAAAGATTTACGTGATCCCGCGTCAATGAAAAAGTGTAGTGCGCCAAAGCCCAAAAAACCACTAACTTTATTTTTTAGTTAAACACTGTATTTTTGGCAACAAACAACCGTCTGATAAAATTTCTATTGAAATTTTAACTGCAAGGTGGATATTTCAACACGATGAATTGGGTAAAATTTGAAAATGAACACCATCTAAATTTACTGTAAAAAAAGTGGAGTTTTGCACCTAAAAAAGAACCTGCAGTTACTAGAAAGGTTTTTATCCAAATAAAGTCAGGCTCCCAATTCCGGGAAATTTTTCAATAGCAAATGTAAAATAAAGATTTTCCACACAATGTCTACACTAATCTTGGTGAACTTACCATTTTTCTTTTAGATAAGTTGTCGGTTCGCCCGCGGGCCCCCCCCCCCCCCCCCCCCGCCGTGAATTTACACGGTGGATGCTGCTTTAAAATTCTCTACTAACTACAAAAATCTCAAATCTCTAAAAAACAAAATTGGGGAAGGGATCCAGCAAATAGTAAGGTTTTCTCTGTCAGAAATAACAAATTTCGCTGAGTGTTTTGGCCAAGCAGGAGGCAGCCCTACCCTTGAGACCTGAAACACTGAGGCAGAACAGGAAACGCTGTTCTATGTAAACATCATTGATTTTTCCACCAATCGAACCTCACACCCCCAGTCAGACTCGCACACACTCTCACCCTGTCTATTCTGTAATCTGATTTGCTGGCCCCCAAAAATTTTACGGGAAAAGCGCCAAAAAGGGCGCGTCTTAATAGATAAAGCACAATTTTAACCTTTTTATCGCAGACTAAAAATTTCGATCACCAAAAAAACCCTTGCCGATTTAACTTTGTCGAAAAAAATCGCTAACACTACTAAGGAGGTATGCAAATTTTGCATTTCAACGGACATAATGTTTTTGAAAAAAATTTTATGTTTTTTTTAAAATATGTGTTAACTCAAGATAGAAAAACTTTATAATTTTAGTTTTTTTGCAAATTTGAGAAATGCTAAAAATTTTGCTTTCCCACCACTTTCAAGAAAAGTTTAAGACTTTGTGCCAGCCCCCCGGAGGCCTTTGACCGATTGCTTGAAATCGTTGGACCTGCCATCCAAAGGGGGGGACACCAAATGGGGACACCATCTCTCCATCGGGAAAACTGCTGATAACGTTGCGGGAAGTAAAAAGTAAACAATTTTTTTTGGGGAAATTGATCAGTTAGAACTGCATGCAGTTCCCCCCAAAAAAAAAAAAATTTTAACATTACCACACTTTGCGGTACGGCTCTTTTTTTTGAATCACCCCAAATGCTTCCACACAAAAAACATACTATTTTTTAAAGTTAAATTACCTAAACACCTTTTTTTTTTTTTTAGATTTCTGGCAACGGGGGATTTTTCATCGCTGCACCTCCTATTTTGGGGTTGGTAAATCAACCATATCCCGGAAATTGGAGGTGCACATGCCAAATTGATCTGGGAACACTTGCACCCTCTCGTGCCAACCCGACCCCGGGGAAATTTGGCCGCAGTAGCAGCAGCTTTCAAACTGTGGCCAAATTCCCCAACTGCTAGGCCCGCAAGGGAGCAATACGTGTCACAGCCACCGCGATCAGGTCCATGTCTTAATTATAAAAAGTACTTTTCTTGGTCCTGATGCGGTGGGTGATGCACCAGTAAGTTTTTGCTATCGAAGCGGCGCCTATGGAAAACTGGGGGCCCCGGGGGCTTGGAACTCGCAGTTTGGGAGGCAAGTGCGCAAAAAGAAAAAGGGCTCTACCCCCCCCAAAACCTCTTCCGGGTTCCATCAGCATCCCCCCTTGCCGGTAGGTGATGAAGCCTTCCCTTGAGTCAACCGCTGGGAGCCATACCCCAAGGGACTGGATTCCCAAGGAGTTTTTTAACACGAGGTGAGCCGGGCACGGGCATGGGGGAGTGCGCCTTCGGGTCTGGGTACAAGGGAGGCTTTACCACTGCATCGGGTGGAAGCACACGGTGGATGGGGTCTTTAAAACAGCCTTTTTCTCACAAAAAATGTTCGGGAAAAAAAGGTCCCCACATGGAATGGAGACACAGGCTGTTTTTTTGGGGCATCTCCATCCACCTGGGGGCCCCGGCCGCCCCATCCACCGAAGTCAGGGGGCGAGAAACCTTTGCAGCTATTTTATGTCCCCCAAGGCAAGTGCCCATGGCAATTTGACAGCCCCAAGCCCCTCCTTTTTGGGATGGATGGGTCCCTCCATCAAAGGCCTTGAGGCAAGCTTGGCAGACACCTACCCTGCTTCGCTGCACGCCGATCTAAATCTCCCGGTTCTGCATTCTCCACAAGGGGACTCCTGCTTTTGCTCAAACGCCGAATCCCCGAATGTTCTCTAATGCTACGGTTTCCTGGCGCCCTGTAGTTACTTAATGCTTTTTAAATAAAAGAATTTATTTTTTGGGGCACACAAATAAAATTTTATTATGTTGCCTTGAACAATTTATTTTTCTTTATTTTAATGTTATTATTTTGCATTTGTTTAATGTGTTTGGTTTTTTAAATTCTGGAACCCGGGGGATTTGTGTCTCCCTGGCCCTTTTGGGAACCGCAAAGCTTCCTTTGCCATTTTGCAAGAGCAGAATAGCTAAGGAACTCTGCTCGTTCCTGACAACCCAGAAAGTTAATTGGGTTTTAGTTGTTTTCAATTTTAAAATTTGGGTCATCTAAAAACATTACATTACTTTTAGCATATTAAAAATTCTAGTAATTTGAAAACCCCAAATTTAAAAAAAATTTTTAAAAAAGTGCTTTTTTTTTCAACTAAATGTGAACTAAGGTATCTGAAAAAAAAAAATAAGACAATATTAAAGTTAAAAACAACCTTTTTTTTAAAATTTTTTAAAACTATCCCCCCCCCAACACCACCACCCCAAAACAAAAAAAAAAACCCTATTGAAAAGTTTTAACTATATACAAAAAACCGCACCTCGTACCGCCCCCAAAAAAATTAATAATTAGAATAAAAAGAGGGGAAATCATGGGAAGGGTCAGACACGGGCGGGAGAGGGGTTTGTAATTCGGTAAGAAAACTCCCACTGCTGGGCTGCGAGGATGTTAGGTCCATTGGATGTTCTTGGTAACACCCACTTCCACCCACCCAGTGGGATGGGGCAGAGGTTGGGTGGGTGGAAGTGGGGGGGCTGTGGAGGGCGGACAGAAAAATAAGGCTCAGGGGCGGTACGGAGTGCGGCAGGGGGGAAAAAGGCTGGGGTCCAAAGGGAGGGGCTGGTCCCGGAACCACAAAACCACTGCACGAGGGGGGCGATTCCCCCATGCATTTTCCGGCGGCGTAAACCCCCATGGCCGGGGTCAATGACTTTTTGGTCCTAGACGCTAATGGGGAGAAGGGCGGCAGCGTTTTTGCCCTTGACAAAAAAAAATTTGTGAGGTGATCCTGGCCTCGACCCGCGCTCAGGGAAGCAAGCTCCCCCTGCAGGGGGGAGGTTGCTTCCCCAGGAGGGGGTTCTACGCCCCCGGACCGAACAAGGCTGGGGGGTGGGATGGGAAAGGGGGGCGGGAGGGGGGTGGCGGGACGCATGACGTTTGGGGGGGGGGGCCCCAGGGGGGGGGCAGCAGCCCCAGCTGCAGCCTCGCATGTGGGGCCCGCTGCAGCTGGCTTGTTGAGGGCCCCTCCCCCCAAGCACTTGGGTGTCCTCGTCGGGGCCCCCCCTTTGGGGTCCCGCCGTGTTTTTTTGCCTCCCTCTCCGCCATGCCCTGGGCTCACGGGGCCGTTTCCCTCTCCCCCACTGAGTTCCTCAGGGGCCGGGGTGGCCACCCACAGCCCGGAAGGGGTAGGTTTCCCATGTTTAAAAAAAAAAGAAAATAAAATTATGCTCTGTTTTTAAAAAATGAAAAATACATAGCCGCTGCCAAAAATTTGCAAACATGTTTAAAAAAAAACAAAAACCTACGTCCGGAGCTGTCGTTGGGGCCTGAGGAACATCAGCTCCTTTGCGAAGGGGGATGGTAGCCTCCTTGGGGGGAGAGGATCCGCTTGGCGCCTCCTTCCTCATCCAGCGGACATATCGGTCCCGCACCGTCTTCCATCTGTTTCTCACGTCCTGTTCTGCAACAGAAATAAAATATGTTAAAAATTCAGAAATACTATGTTCTGTTTGGAGGGTTTGTTCACATGGCATGTAATGTCCATGTGGACATACAGTTTAGCAATGTGTGTCTAGATCAATCAGAACAGAATGTGACACGCATAGAACATTTTACAACGGTGCATTAAAACATGCATTCTATCGTGCACACGACAGAGCGGCAAAACTGCCTTACTTTGTGCCTGACCACTGCAACTTTTGGGTGAAGCCAAGCACAAAAGAAAGACGTAGCAACGCACTGTCGGGTGTACAGCCATGCATGTGTTACAACACAGTAGTAAATGTTCTATGCATGTCTGCATCTTTCCAGATGGATGCAAGCACACATTGCTGAAATGTATGTGCACACGTACTACAGGTACCATGTGAACATACACTCCAAAACCTTCACTGTATAAATGTGGCACATAAAATATGTGTCACAAAAATACAGTTGTGAATAATGTGTGGAGATGGAACAGTTTATTTTACTTACCGATTTCTGTCTGGAGGTCCTGCTCGAACCCGTCCCATTCTGGGAACAGACCCCGGCACACAGCTATCCACTCCTGGTCTCGGCGTGGCCGGTGGTCTTCTTGTCCCACAGAATGGGATGGTTCTGGACCTGAAAGATATAACATGAAAGTTTCATGAGATTTTTACATCCCACACACAACATTCTGATACTGTTTGAAAACATTTTGCAAAACATATTGCATTAACGGAAGCAAGTTGCAGATATATGAAAAGTTTTGTGCACGTTATGCAAAGTGTTTTTTGCCGCTGTAGCTAAAAACTGGCAATCAATGTAATATTTTTTCAATTTGTAATAAAAAAAAAACAAGAAAAATGTATACAGACATTATCTACCATGTGCTTGTTCTTTTACAAATTTGTTTCTTTAAAGCTACAGGCACATGGTAGCATAACAACATTTCAGAGAAAAAATATCTGATACCAATACAAAAGTGTCATAAGTGTCAGTAAAAAAAAACAAAATCGAGAATCCGCCGCCATCCGCCTGCTCAACATGGGCAAATCCTCCAAAAAAGGCAAAGCTGGTCCTCCTGCTGACCCTGCACCCGTCCAAGGGGTCATCAGCCAATATTTCGGCCGTTATGCGGCCCTAATGCCTCCCGAGGCCCCAATGGAGCGTGGGTCCCAAGATGGCCGACCGGACACCGCCGCTTCAAAGACCCGCCGGGCCGCACTAATCCCCACAGAGACTCCATCCACCCGCTCGGCCCGTAGGAGAAGAGGGGCGCAGCTCACCGAGCTCCTACCTGAATCCCTGGCCACTCTGGGACGCCTGGATGCTGACCGCTCCGCACTTCATGCCCGCGGCATCATGGCGCCGGTTGCGGCCTCTTCCGCCGGCCCGGACCCGCCGGATATGCGTCTGTCTCCCTCATCTGCCGCGGCCTCTCCTGGTGTGAGGCTGAAGACTGTATCGCCGCCGCACGCCGCTCCGGAAGCACAGCCGGCTCCGCTGTCTGCCGCGGCTGTGCCTGCGCCTCTGCCTGCTCCTCTGTGTCACGGCCCTGTGACGCGCACGGAGCTGGGAGCAGACCGGAGAGGCGCCTCGGGCCCTGCAGGCTCCCTGTCACAGACGGACTCCTGCGCTCCAAACAGTGAGTTATGCCCCAACTCTCCCCTATCAGCCAGCTTAAGGGGGGAATCCTCTAGGCTGCTGGCTGATGAGCAAGTGGCTCCTATCTCCAGGGCCTTGCCTCCCTCTGGGTCTCCCACAGGGGGGTCTCTACAGACCGGACCCCCCATTCTGGACTCCCCACTCAATGTGGAGGTTGGCTCCCTGACAGCAGGAGTCTCTGGGGCTGCAGCTAATCCCCTGGCAGCACAGTGGGGACCCTTGGACTGGTCATCTTCCGCCTCCTGCACCTCAGGTGGCCCCAATACTGCCCCTGACAGGGGTCATGGCCCTTATTCCTCCCCATGGTCCACGGGATCGTCCTGGGGGGCTGACTCTGGCCGAGCCCATGCTGACAGTCCTGTAGGAGGGCGTTCGCCATTGTCGCCCGCGCGGGCCACCACCATGTCCACCCACTCTCCACATGCCGACCTCCTAGTGGCCTCTCCCTCGCAGGAGTGCAACAGCCCCCACTCTAGTCAGTGGACCTCTGCTCCTATCTCTGGCTCTCCCGCGCAGGTGCCTCATGCCCCATCTTCAGGACTTGCTTCTGATCATGCTAAGCCATCTGCTGCGGCCAGCCAGCCGATAACCCTGGCGGATCTCCAACGTCTTACACAGGATCTCCCCACCAGACAGGACATTTCTTCTATGACAAAACGGCTCCTGGATGAGTATAGGAAGGAACTTTCTCAGGTTCGTTCTGACCTATCAGTGGTGACCGCCAGGGTGGACAGTCTCCAGCAGGCTCAGGATTCTTCTTCCACTTCTCTTTCCGCTTTGCAGGGAGTGGTGCAACAACACTCATCTCAATTGTTTGCCCTTCAACAGCACCTTGATGATGTGGAGAACAGAGGGAGGAGGAATAACCTTCGGATCCGAGGCCTCCCAGAGTCAGTGCCTGCCTCGGCTCTCTACTCTACCATATCACAAGTCTTCAATACTATCCTGGACCGTGACCCAAATACCCACATAGAGCTGGACCGAGTCCATAGAGCCCTGCGCCCTCCCAGCAAGGATTCTCAACGTCCAAGAGATGTAGTCTGTCGAGTCCACTTTTACGTTCTTAAGGAGGAGATTCTTCAGAAGGCCCGATCCCGTCAATCCCTGGCATATCAGGGTCATCCGTTGCAGATATTCCCGGACTTGTCTCGTCACACGTTGGCACAGCGGGCGATGCTGAAACCCATTCTTGGCGTCCTGAAGGAAAGAAGCATTCCCTATAGATGGGGATATCCTTTTGCCCTTATTGTCCGTCATAACGAACGTACCTACACTCTCCGTTCCCCTGAGGACTTACCAACGTTTATGCGGGACTTACAACTCCCCGATGTCACCTTGTCTGATTGGCCCATTGTGTCTGTGGGGGGGGGTGCTGCTGCCCGGGGTACTTCTCCTGGATCCCTACCGGATGTCAGAGGTCTGCCGCCCAGGAGACCTCGCTCCAAGGGCTCCCGTATGCTTAAAACGTACCTAGTCACCGACAAGGGCCCTTCTCCCAACTCAGCTGCAGGCACTTGAGAGACTTGAACTGATGTCCCTTCTAACGTTTTTGCCTTACAGGTTTCGCTTATCAGCTATATAGGTCTTGCAGGTGTTCCCTCTCTCTCCCCTCTCTCCTCCCCTCTAGGAACACAATTGAGGATTGTTATGTTATTTTCATTCTTTCCCTGGCTTAATCCGGGAGCAATGTGAGACCTTTGCTGGTTAAGACTGTAGGATGGTATTTGTTGTTTATGCCCTTATCGCAATGTTTTTGGATTCTCGTTCATCAGTGTTGTTCATTATTGTTTGGGAGCGGCTTCTATGGCAGGCCTGTCATGCACGTTCCCCAAGTAGGGTTTGGATTGCCCTTAGGCCACATGTGGGCCTCTTGGTTCTCCTGGTTCTTAAGGTTACTCGCAGTTCCGTGTGCGGGAGATTTATGTTTTCCCGGTTTTACCTTCCTGCACCCCTCTCCTGCCTGTTTTCTTTTCATTCACTTTTCCCCCTCCCCACCTGTCCCCCGCTGGATGCTGGAGGCGCGCGGCGCGTGCCAACTTTTTAAGCACAATGGGAGACCTTAAGTTGGCATCCTTCAACGCCAAGGGCCTCAACACCCCTAGGAAGCGCTCTCAGGTCCTCTACCACTTTCATCGACATAAAGCCCACATAGTCTGTTTCCAAGAGACGCATTTTAAAACTGACCATGCCCCTTCAATTAAAGATAGATATTTCCCCCAGTGGCATTTCGCTAACTGTCCTCACTCCAAGACTAGAGGGGTGGCTATTGCCATCCACAAGTCTTTGGCCCATCGGGTTGTAGAGTGCATAGCTGATCCGGAGGCCAGATATCTCATCTTAGTCCTCAACATCAATGGCCAGGATTTTACAATTGTCAATGTCTATGCTCCGAACTACGGACAGGTCACTTTCCTGTTGAAGGTCCTGGACGAGTTGCACTCACGGGCCAGGGGCACCATCTTGTTTTGTGGGGACTTCAACCTGACCCTTGATCCCACCTTGGATAACTCGACTGGGCGTTCCTCCGTAGCATATTCGGCCATTAAACGTGTCAAGAGGGCCCTTCTGCAATTCCAGCTAGTTGATGGATGGCGGCTACAACATCCATCTGATAGGGACTATAGCTTTTATTCGCATCCTCATAACACATACAGTAGAATCGACTATATTTTGCTTCAGCACAGTGCGCTTCCGTGGCTGCAATCCTCCTCCATAGGGAATGTACTGTGGTCTGATCATGCCCCCATCTTTATATCCCTGCATGTCCCTTCCCTCTCTGCGCACGCCCGACCCTGGAGACTTAATGAGTCCTTGTTGCTGGATTCGGTGTGTTTGGCGGAGCTCAGGCAGACTGTTGAGCACTTCCGGGAGGACCACGCTGCTGACCCCACTTCGCCTCTTCTTCAATGGGAGGCCTTGAAGTGCGTTCTCCGTGGAATCCTGATTAAGCATGGGAGCCGCCTTAAAAAGGCCCGGACAACAGCTATTGCACGGGCGTTGCAAAGGGTAACCTCGCTTGAGCTCCTACACAAGCAGGCCCTCTCTAGCACGGTGCTGCAGGATTTGCTGCTGGCCAGAGTGGAGGTCCGTTTACTGTTTGAGGCCTCTTGGGGTAGACTATTGCAAAAGGGTCGAAGCAGGTTCTATGAATATGGGAATAAAAGTGGTCGGCTCTTAGCAAGGGCAATTGGGAACAGAACAGCGCAATCCTTGGTCACTAGTATTAAAAATAGCGCAGGCTCCCTGGTCAACTCCACCCCCGAGATTGCCAAGGAGTTTCAATCATTTTACTCCAAGTTGTATAATCTCTCCGATGGTCGACCTCCTCCATCTTCCTCGGGGCGGGAACCCCTCTCCCCGTTCCCGACACTTCCGGATGACACCATCCGGCAGCTAGAGGACCCTTTCTCGGCCGGGGAGTTAGAATTGGCCATTAGGGATCTCCCCAGTGGGAAAAGTCCGGGGCCAGACGGATTTACCAGCAAATTTTTCCAAATCTTGCTCCACTCACTCTCCCCAGTTCTCCTGAATGCTTTCAACATTGTCTCTGTCTCCTCCCCCTTCCCCAAGGAGGCCTCTGCGGCCCATATCACAGTGCTGCCCAAACCGGGCAAGGACCCGCAGGTTTGTGGCAGCTATAGACCGATTTCCCTTCTCAATGTGGATCTCAAAATTTATGCCAAATTATTGGCGAATCGATCCACTCCTGTCAACCCTGATTCACCCGGACCAGGTGGGCTTTACCCCAGGTCGAGAGGCTAGGGACAACACGTTGAAGACATTGGACGTTATTCATTATGCTCAGTCGCATGGGGAACCCTTGATGATCCTGTCTCTTGATGCTGAAAAAGCTTTTGACAGGATCTCTTGGGATTCTCTTACCGATACCCTCAAGCACGTGGGACTTGGCCCCATCTTTACCGCCAAAATATTAGCGCTTTATCAAAACCCCTCGGCAAGAATTAAAGTTAATGGTGCGCTATCTGGCCCCATAGACATACGTAATGGTACTAGGCAGGGATGCCCCTTGTCGCCGCTATTGTATATCCTAATTATGGAACATTTGCTGGCCGCGGTGCGATCCAACCCGGACATCAAGGGCATCATGATTGGAGGGCAGGAGCTTAAGTGCTCGGCCTTCGCAGATGATCTATTGATTTATCTGAAGGAGCCTTTTATGTCCCTCCCCTCCTTGCTGTCCGAGTTGGATAAGTTCAGTCTATGGTCTAACTATAAAATCAATTACTCAAAATCGGAAGCCTTGAATATCTCTCTTAGCCAACCCACTGTCCAGGCCATCAAATCTAACTACTCCTTCTCTTGGCCTGAGAGGGAGATTTCGTACTTGGGGATCAAGATTCCTAGAGATCTGTCACGCCTGTATGAGTGCAACTTCCAACCTATGCTGGCTAATATTTCTCGAAGTCTGGGGGTCTGGGGACGGGGTGACTTCTCATGGTTTGGCAGGGTGAATATTATTAAAATGTCTATACTTCCGAAACTGCTATATCTGTTCCAAACGGTTCCGATCCCCCTGCCCTCGTCCTTCTGGGTTAAACTCCAGCGAGGTTTCACCGAGTTTATATGGTTCTCTCGTCGCCCGAGACTTAAGAGGGAACTGCTGTCTAGGCCCAAGATGGAGGGGGGGGTGGGCTTACCAGATTGCAAGGTCTATTACCTGGCGGCTGCTTATGCTAGGTTTTTGGACTTGGTCCATAGTCCCCAGGACAAGCTTTGGGTGAGGACTGCGCAAACGGTCTCCCCCCAGGCGATAATTTCTCTTCCGTGGGCCCAGAGCCTCTCGACCCGAGACCCTAAACTTCTATCATTCAGTACAGTTCACACGCTCTCTATAATAATGAAATCTAAGGCCCCGACCCCTTTAGTGGACCTAGCTGGCCCCCTTTTTCCCATCTCAGACAATCATCTATTTCCCCCGGGCGCCTCTGGGCGGTCATTCCTAGGGAAATCTAAATATCGCCCCCTCCTCACAGTGCAGGTACACAATAGGGGTGTTTTGTTGCCCTTAGGGGATTTGATTCAGGACTGCCCTCCATCTGACAGGCATAGATTTGAGTATTTACAGCTTCGGCACTTCTTTACTGCTACTGTAAAAAGAAAGATCTCTCTTAGAGCACTTTCTCCATTCGAGGAACTATGTGTCGCACCATCGCTCCCCAGGCATCTGATCTCCCTGCTCTACCAGTGGCTAATCTCGTCCACTTGTCAGGAACTTCCTCATTATTGTAAGGCCTGGGAGAAAGAGCTGCGGAGGACCTTTACGGTTGATCAATGGAGAAAGTGCTTTTTTCTCACTCATAAGGCGGTGATAGCGTGCAAGGCACAGGAAACAAGCTTTAAAGTTTTGTCCAGGTGGTACAGGGTGCCGACTCTGCTTCACAAATGGTTTCCTAGTGTCCCGGATACCTGCTGGAGATGTAATTTGGAGGCAGGGTCTATGTCCCATATTTGGTGGGGGTGTCCAGTCCTGCAGCCCTTCTGGAAGAAAGTCCTTCGGGCTATTTCGGATTGCTGTGGGACCTCTATTCCGGAATGCCCAGAAGCAGCTCTTCTATTTATGTTCCCCTTCTCGCAATCCTCGTACAAGAAATCCCTGACCAGACATCTCTTACAGGCAGCAAAGACGGTGATCCCCCGCCGCTGGCGTCAATCCGTTCCTCCGTCTATTGCTGACTGGGTGGAGGAGGTGTCTTCTATTCACTGTATGGAGGAGTTGATCGCCCATAGCCCTGAGGAGTCACTTAAAGTCTTGCACACCTGGAGGCCTTGGACCCTTTATCAATCCTCCCGGGACTTTCAGGCAGTCTTGGGGTGATAGCTGGGGTGTTTTCTTGCCCGACCACCCCCTCCGCCCACGGGGGGGCTGGTTATGGTGGTTGGGCCTTTGGTGGTTGAAGTATTTATAGGAACAAACCCTCCCATTGTATGGCTCTTGGTATGTGTCTTGTGCTTCTCCGGCATCTGGCGGTGTGGACTCCTTCTCCCTTCCCCTTCCCTTGTTTTTCTTTCTCTTATTTGTCATGATCATTGAAGTTTCAGGACCGCCTAGATTTGCGGATGTTCAGAACTCTGATCTGTTGCGGGAGGGAGGGGGGGGGGGGAAACAAAATTAGGAGTTTCCTATACTACAAAGACAGATTATCCACCTGCATATACAATACAATCTATTGTATACCCAGGGGGAGATTTTTGGTGACACTTTTTGGCAGCATTGAACACGTTACACAACAATGCATACAAAGTAGGCATACAGCCTGCTACCCACCACTCTCTCCCCTCACAGAATATTAAAACAGAGCAAACACATGGTATATTGCAGTGCAGTGCATAGTGAAAGCATAACAATATCCCATGCAAACAAACATTTTATTAACATGTTATTTCTTCATGGCGCTTCAGTGCCATGAAGAATGCATGTCAATTGGTGCAGCAGGCTGCTGCCTCCCCCCACCCTTCAAGTTCCCATACACACAGCATAATTGCTGGAGCTCTTAAGGCCCCACAATTATGCTGTGTGAACATACCCAAATTTAAAGGACTTACCTCCGATATCAGGGCCCCTACGTCTAACCTCATGCGGCAATATGTGGGTCTCCGGGACATGTTTCAGGTGAAATCTCTGGTCCTCCTCTCCTTTGGACATGCAAGTGGCTTTGTGAGGAATATTAGCTGCACAAATCATATTCTAGCTTTGTTCCCTCCCCAAAAATTGATACAAAACCAGACAGTTGTCAGGACTACAGACTGACCTATAATTGAACCCAGAACGGATTCCCGGCGTTTTCCGCGGCAAATACGCGCCACACAAGTGTGCCGCGTACTCTGGACTGATTTGCGACGGAATTAAGTGACATGCACATTGTTTTTCAGTCCGGATTGCCGTTGTCAATCCGCGGCGGCAATCCGGCACGGAAATACGCGTCGTGTGAACGACGAGCCGTATTTTCTATTGAAAACAAAATAAAATGGGCTGTTACCTATTTCTGACTGATTTGCCGATAGATTGACGATCGCCAATCCGTCGGCAAATCCGTGGCCAAATAAGCCGTGTGAACGAGGCCTAACTGGTACAGCTAAAGTTTAAAACATCCCAATATGGGCATAAGCGCTGCTGCTCTTGAGGACCTGGCACTCCAGCGTCCCACGTGGTTCTGAGCGTCCCACGTGGTTCAGCAACGGGGACAATACTTGGTAATAGAATGAACACAGACATGTTCAGAAAAGGTCCTTAAAGGGGTTGTCTCGCTACAATGATTGGGTTTTAATTAAAAGATCTTTAAAAAACAAGCAGCTTTGCAATATATGTTCATTACAAATGTCCTACTGATTTTGAGCTAGCCCTGTTAGTAGTACTACATCAGCTTCTCAAGTTTCTATAGCAGCCGACCTGTTGATCCTTATCTTACTGGCTGTCAGGTCTGTATGACTCATCACCTTTGAAGACAGGTTGGAGCAGAGAGCCCCTCCCGCACAGAATGCTTCTGTAGTGGAGGGAGGGGGAGGGAGGACTCTGGTGTCTGTGTCCGTGCTGCCTGGATTAACCCTGTGTGTCCCTGCTTCCTCCTGCTCTCTACACAGATAGATGTGACAGCAGTGACCCGGTGTGTTACTATAATCATGATGTGTCTGTGGAGCTATAACTATAATAATACTATACAGATCAGGGAGGCTTGTGAACAGTTCATGCTGTGCTGTACTAGTGACACATAGTAACACTTCACAGCTTCCCTGCCTCTGTTCTGACAGGGTCTGTTTGTTGCTGGAGATGTGGAGATATGTAAGCTAAGCAGAGGGTATAGGAACACTTGCATCCCCTCTGTTCTGCTATTAGCAATCATAGACCTCTCCACACTCATAGATCAGCCCTAATACAGCTCTAGGCAGGCACACACAGGGTTAACTCTGGCAGCAATCCCCCTGCCCCCCCCCCCCCTGCTGTATAGAAGTTATGGAGGAGAGCTGCCTGTGTGCTGAGGGGAGGGGGGAAGAGGGAGGAGAAGAGGCAGACAAGAAGCACGCCCCTCAATTCAACTCCCAGCCACAGACAGAGGCTGAAAGCTGTTAATGAGACAACTCCTTTAAGGAAAGCGCTGTGAGAAAATAGGAATCCACCACCGCAGCTGAATAGGTGTGGATTTGCTTCTTTATTAGAATAAACAGGTAACGCATTTCGCAGGCACCTCTGACATGGTCTGAAGAAGCAGGTCAGAGGTGCCTGCGAAACGCGTTACCTGTTTATTTATTCTAATAAAGAAGCCAATCCACACCTATTCAGCTGCGGTGGTGGATTCCTATTTTCGCGCAGCGCTTTCCTTAAGGACCTTTTCTGAACACATCTGTGTTCATTCTATAACTATTGACACATTTGGGGAGATAGTTAACATTCAAGATTAAGACCCATGGGACTAAGGGTATTTAGTCTATGAATCCATTGTAGTTCTTTTTGTTCCAAAATAAGGGTGCGGTGACCACCCCGTCTACATTTAGGGATCAATTATAATAAACCGAGAGTCCTCAATTTAATGTTTAAATTCTATTAAATGTTTGGAGACTGGAAGATCAACCTTACACATGCAGATAGTAGATTGGTCATTGATTATTTACTGATGCGCATCCTGCATTCTTGGGAAGTTTCCCCAACATAAAAAAGTCTACGGACGTCTTAAAATATAGATCATAACACGACGTCTTCATGTAAGGAGATGATGAATTGTATCTGTCTCTGGCGTATAGGTAATAGGTTTACATACATGGCAGCTATAGAAGCCTGCATGAGTCTCCATAGACTACTATGGGCAGCTGTAAAATGATCTCTCAGTGAAGATTGAAGTTCATCTCCTTACTATTGTCACGACTGCTCAGCAAGTGGGTAGTGGATCCTCTGGTCACCACTAGGAGTTGGTGTAACCTACTAAGGGGCCCCGTGTCTTCACCGAAGCCCGCCCCACGGCAGGATGGGCTTTGCTGCAGGGAATCCCCCAGGTCGCTACCCCCCGACACAGGACCCAGCAGTGACAGCCGAAGCAGGTAGTGCGGACACAGGGCCAACCGGAGCATGGAACTGGAGAAGGCAGGACACCGGAGCGTAGAACCAGAGTAGACAGGACTGAAAAGGCAGGAGCGGAATGTAGAAGCTAACTGAACCGTCAGAGAGTATGCTAGCAAACGTACAGACGTTACTAATGCAGGGACACCAACAACTGGGCGTGGAGAGCAGGAAATTGCATCCTTAAAACGCTCCTGCAAGAAGGGGAAATTTGGAGGACCCCAATTACCTTTTTCATTTGGGCCCTTTAAATCTAGGGAACTGAGGGTGCTTGCCCCCCTAGTGGGGGGAAAAAGCAGGGGAGTGCCCCTGCTGAGGGGGAAAAGGGGGACAGGACGGGTGGGCAAACAGCAGCGCGGGGTTTGGCAGCATGGAAAACGACCCAGCCGGTTTAACGGGCATCCCTGCGGCCCGGGCCTTCCCCGCAGCACGGGGCCTTTTACAACAAATAAACCAAAAATCATCACTGTGCCCGCTTTTTCTCCTATTTTCCTCCTTCTCTATCCATAGACTACTAGGGCACTTAACCTGATCTCCTACTAAACAGAATCCTTTTACTTTTTTTCCCTAAAGTGAACTATTAAAAATGCCGGAGGGGAAAGGGAAATTAGCCCCTGATATTAGGAAAAAACCTTATCTGTAATACCATATATTACAGTTTTTGTTTCATAAAATTCCCACTTTTTTGCGTTTTCCCCATATATTCGGGGGTTTCTTATGAAAACACCTTTAAAAGAACATATTGCCCGGGAAAAAATTAAAAAGCCCCCATACATCTATGTGGGGAAAAATAAAAAAGTTACGGCTTTTGGAAAAAACTAATGTAAAGGAAAAAAAAAAAGGCTGACAGGGGTTTAAAAACAAAACTACAAAGGGTTTTATTTATAAGAGCAAAAAAAATTTGCTTGATTGTTTGGACAAAAATTCCCATAAACAAGCCCAACATGAATTTTTGTAACTGGTGATACAATAAAAAACTATTTTGGGTAAAAACTATCAACAAAAGTTTTTCCCACGCGGGGTTCAGGTTCGGGCCTAGGTCAATTAGGCACCGGGCCCAGGCAAGGTCAGGGAACATAGCAAAGGATAAAGTAACAAAAGGAAATCAAGAAATGCACAAAAACAGAAACGGGTTTGAACAACACCAATAACTGGGGGGGGGATGTTTGGGAAAAGGGGGGTTGGCCTGAAAACCCCAAGGTCAAAAATTTTTTTGGGTTCGACGCGGGTGGGTGGGCATGTGCAAACCCCTTTAAAATTTAGGAAACCCCCAAACAAAGTCCCCCCCCAAGAGGACGCCTCATGCATTCACTTCCCTAAAGGGGCCCGGAGAAGATGGGGGGGGAAAGATGATTGGGATTTGAGGGGGATGAGAAGCAGACTGGGCAAGGTTGCGCCCAAACACCGGGAACGGGCCTTTCCTTTAAAATGGGCCAGCCACAGGGGCAACTGTGGCCCTGACCCTTTGGCCCCACGAACATCCAGTTACAGCAAAGAAGTGACCCCAATTTGATCCATTATTCAAACGATCCACCTCGTTTTGGGATGCTCAAAAAGGGATGTAAATTATTAAATCTGATTTTTAAAGGGGGTTTGTCTAAACTACAAAATTGCTTTTTAAAAAAAAAAAAAATTTAAAAAAAAAAAAAAAAAAATATAAAAAAAAAAAAAAAAAAAAAAAACCCTTGAAAAAACAATTTCTTTTTTGCAAATAGGGCCATTAACAGTGTCCTCCCTTTTCCCTTTTATACCCCCTCTTGTTCAGTATCCCCTAAATAGCCCCAACCTTTCATAAAACCTACAGACCTGTTCACCCTTCCCGATGGGCCCTGTCAGCTCGGGTTCACTAAAGATCCCGACCGGGTATCCTCAGCATTTTAAAACTGCAGCCAGTATAGCCCTTAACCAAAAAAAAAAACCCGGGAATTAAAAAATTAAAGGGGGAGAAAAACGGGAACGAAATAATGAATCAATGAAATTGAACAACCCCTTTAAAAAGGCCTCGTACAATAATACAATAGAAAAATTTTGGGATCACATGTAAAAGGTACCTACCCTTGTCGTCATCCCGGGACTGTGTTTCCCATCATTAGGGGCCCCTACTGTTTTCATCCTACCCACAGCAAATAAATTTTTTGATTAAGGAATTTCATACATAATGTTATTTTTTTCCCCCAAAAATCCCCGTAAAAAAACTTCAATACCCCAATTTCAGCAACCTGTTAGGATACCTATAAAAGCACAGATACATTTTTATGCCCCAAAGATAAAACCCAGGGGTCACTTTTGGGAAATACTAAAGATATCTACAAAAATATGGTGAAAAAATGGTTTGCTAAGCACCTCTATGAGAAACGCCCTCAGGACATGACCTTAGATGGGGGAATAGAAAGTATCTTGCCCCAGGACAGCATTCCCAAAGAACCAGACAGCTTAAAACATACCCTTTCTAGATTTTAAAAAATTGAACTAAATTAAAACCATTGGGGGATTGACAGTTTCCTTTTTAAAGACCCTTTCTTATAAAAGGTTAGCGGTTGCTCCTCACTTTCTAAAATCATTGTATCTTTTTGTGCGTCAGATGGAATAAGGATTTTTTTTGGGTTTCATTTTTAAAAAAAATTTGAGATTCTGTGACGTTCTCCCCCTTTTTGGGAGATCCCCAGCAAACATTACACTTTCCGATAGAGAGGGTGAGACGCCAAAAGTGCCAAGTCCTTGGCTGACGGCTCAACTATTATCCAAAACAGGGACGACTACATTTTTCTGGACCTTAACTTTCAATGGTGAAGGGAAGGCGCGATGTGTATGATTTAGGGAAGTGCGGGTTTTTATCTATGAGGCCCATAAAAATTGGGGCTAAACTTCATTTAAATTAATTTTTATTTAAAAATATTCATTATTAACATATCGAAAAAAGGGGATTTATTCCCCCAAAATTCTAAATGAACAGGCCCTTCCCCCTAATACCCCTCCCCTGATGGAAAGAACAAGCGGTGATTTCACAGTAAAACATTTAAAAAACTTTCCAACGTAAAAAAGGGCTTCTCCTCTGTTAAACCATTTTATCTTTAAAGAAAAAAAAAAAGAGTATTTTTAAACCCAAAAACTTTTTCCTAAAAATTTGTTTTTTATAAATCTTAAACAAAAAGCTCCAATAGCCCTTTTTCTAAAAATGCAAAAAACCCTCCCAAACATAATAAAAAATTTCAAAAAAATAAGAAATACCCAAAAAAATAAAAAAATTATTGATCCCCTACAAATAATAAAAAAATACAAATAATACACAAAAAAATGAATAAATAGAAACCCAAAATATCAAAGGGGAAACCGATAAAACAAAAGGGAAAAATAAGGGAAATTAATTTTCCCAATAGTCAATTATAAAGCAAAAAAACTATCCCTTTTAAAAACAGATAGTCTCACTGAAAAATTTTTAAAAATATATATAAAAAGATAAAAAAATTCATCAAAAGGGAATTTTTAAAAAACCGCTAAATAGCCCGGTAAGAACTCCCTTCACTTTAAACATTCATAATAAATGACCCAAACACAAAGGGTATTGGGAAAATTTGTAAATAAAAAAAAACACTAGTCACCATTTTGGGGTTTTTTTTTTTTTTTGGTTTTTTTTTTTTTTTTTTTGTTTTTTTTTTTTTTTTTTTTTTTTTATAGTGGGAAAAACTTAGGGGGGGTTTATTTTAGACTAAAAGTACTCCCCCAGGGGAATTTTTTTACTTAAAAGGGTTTGGGTAAAAATCTGGGGAAAACAATTTTGTTTTTTTTCCCACTTTAAAAAACCATTGGGTCTACTATAGGCCCGATTTTGAAGAAACATTGGGCCCATTTTACAAAATGAATATCCGAAATTAAAGGGTTTTGCTGGGCCCAAAAGGCATTAATTTTCCCAAAAAAAAACCTTTTTTGGGGTTAAACTAAACCGAGAGTGGGTTTTTTTTTCCCCCGTGAGATGGGGTGGGATGTGAAAAAATGATACGTGCCATGATTTTTTAATTTTAACCCAAAAGGAACATGCAAATTTAAGGTATCTAGCTACATTTCATGTAGCACTACAAATGTCATATACCTGGCAAAATGCGGCGGTTCAAAATCCCTAGTTGTTTAAAAAACCCCGGGGAAATTTTTCCCGGGTAAGGAAATAGAGAAAATGTTAAAAGACATTTTGGGCCCCCAAAAATTTCCCCCCTCTTTAAAAAAAACCCTTTCCCAAAAATTTTTTTTTCCAATTCCACTATTGCAATCCTAGTTCTTTTAAAGTTATAGGAATTGATTGTGTTCATTGTGGGATTCGTGGAGGTAATGAGATGTTAGAGCAAAAGGAATGTAAATGGGTCATAAATTTAAACTCACTGTCCCCCCCCCCCCCCCCGCGGTTGGTTTGAACAAAAAATTGAGCTTTGCGTCATTTCTCTAACTTCTCCACCTGGTATTTTTATTTTCGAAGTCTGTTTCTTTGGTTTTTTATTTGATAATTTTTTTTTTTTTATAATTCCCTTTTAAAATATATAAACTCCTGAACCAAAGGACTGATTTAAAGTTTGGGCCCTTTTTTTTTTTAAATTTATCTCCGGATATTTATTAATAAAAATTTAAGGTTCATCTTTGGGTTTTGGATTAAAAAACATTAAATTTATTTGAAAATATTGTTGGCTTAAAATATAAATATATAAAATAATTTAAAATATATAAAAATATATATAATTTATTTTTAATTTTTTTTTAAATTTTTGGGTTTCATTGCATATATAAATTTTTTTTATGTAATAGTCATAATTAAATTTATTTGTAATTTTTTTAATTTTTATGTTTTTATATTGTATGTAAAAATTTTTTGTAATTTTTTGGTAATTGTTTTTTCATCTTTTTTTGGGGTTTAAAATTATACATGGGTGTTATCTAATGTCACTGAAATACCACGATATTAACACATTTTTTTAATAAAATTTTTTTCACATAATTAAATATTTAAGGATTTAAAGGGAAAAATTGTGTAAACATGTGGACATTTCACATTCATTTTAAATTTTTTAAATTTTGTAAATTTCTCCCCACCTTTTTTCTCTTTTTTCCTTTTACATTTTAAAAGTCATTACAAATTGTTTTTGAATTTTTTTACTTACATTATTCTAATTCTAGTTTTCCATTTATTCACTTTTACAACACCATTATCACAATAGGATGTATTTACTTTAGTTTTAGTTTGCTATTTATTTATATGTTGGCGCTATATAAATAAAGATTATTATTATATTATTATTTATGTTATTGCTGTCTTTTTATTTCTATTGTAAGGAAAATAGACCTGTCCCCTTTTTATGGTTTTGCTGTGCTTTTTCCCCTTGTTTTGGCTGTCCCTTCCCCTTTGTTCCGGCTTTAGTTTTTTGCCCATGCGCATCAAACCCAAATGCCGCATTCCCCCCCAGCCCACTTTTGGGTTTTACTGCCGGGAAGGGGGGAAAGGTAACCCCCCCGTTTTTCGGCCCCTGGGGGGGCCCATTATGCATGAACACAGGTTTAAAAAGCAAATTTTTCCTGTGTCCAAAGGGGTTTTTCTTTTTTTTTTTTTATTTTATTTTAAAAAAATGGGGGGGCCTTTAAAAACAGTCCCCCGGGTTTACCCACTGAAAGAAACCGGGGCCCGAAACCCCGTCGGGAAAGGGGTCATAGCTGTTGTTTTCCTTACTAATTTTTTTCCCAAAATGGGGAAATTACCTTTCTTTTACTTAATTTTCTGTTTACCCAGTGTAATTTTTTTTTTTACACAATTTTTCCAAACCATAGTGCGGGCTATTTATTATGAATCTTAAATGTGATGGGAGTTCTTACAGACTAATTTAGCAGGTTTTATAATACCTTTTTGATGATTTTGGGAACCCTTTATATAGCAAAAATTTACAGTGAGGGCTTTTCTGTTTAATGGGAAAATATATTAAAGCTTTATACAAATTAAATATGTAGGGCCCATCATTTTATAATTAACCCTATTTTTTAAATCGTTCCCCTCTAATTTTTGGTTTTTCTTTTTTTATACTTTTTTTGTATTTATGTGTATTTTTTATCTGATTTGTAGTTTTTCAAAAATTATTTTATTTTTTTTAGAAAATACTCTACTTCTTTATTGTTTATAATTTAAAAATTTGTTACATGGTTTTTTAAACCCAAAAAAACAGACCCCTTTATCCCAAATTCAGCCCAATTGGGGCCAATGCACTCCAAGGGGAAAACCCCCCCCTGAGGTTGAAGCCAATTGTCCTCATTTTAGGGGGATAATTTTCTTGACAACCCTAAATCCCAGAATTCCCCGGGCACTTTTAAAAATTTTTTTTTATTTCCTCTAAACCCGTATCCGATCCTTCTCCAGAATCCAAATCACTAAAAACTCTTATATTATTTCATCTAGAAATGTATCCACCATCCTTCCCCCAAAATCCTGGGCACTATAACTTTTTATATTATTACATCAGAAATGTATCCAGGGCCCCTTTTCCAGAAAACCTGGTCACTATAAACCTTTTTTAAATTATTACATCTAGAAATGAACCAAACCCCTTTTTCCCGAATCCCCCCTCACAAAAACTCGTTATATTAATTTCCTCTAAAAAGGGGATCCAAGGACCCCTTTTTGAACTTTAAAATTATTTATTAAATTTTGTTTGTCTGAAACTGAAACCTGGGTCAACTCCCTTTTGACATGAAAAAGGGGTTCTTCCCCCCTTTTACATCTTTTTAAAGTCGAACAAGATTTATTTATGATAAAACCTTTTTCCCACATTTTTGGAAAAACCCCGAAGGAAATGGGTTTTTTCCCCTGTGTGAAAATCTTTTATGTTTTTTAAGAAAATGATTCTGATAAAAAAATTTCCTAAAAATTCCCGAACAAGGGAAAAATTTTGGGTTTTCCCCCTGTGGGGACACTCTCATGTTGAATAAGACTGATTTCTGAGTAAAACATTTCCACCTTCTGAACATGAAAATGGCCCTTTAAAACCCTGTGTGACACTTTGATGTTCCCAAAAGATTGATTTCACAGTAAAACAAAATTTCCACATTCTGAAAAATGAAAATTTCTTTTTTCCCCCTGTGGGGACATCCCTCATGTCAACAAAAAGCTTTATTCCCAGTAAAAAAAAATTTTCCCAACATTCCCCGAACAAGGGGAAAAGGTTTTTTTCCCCCCTTTTGGGGACATTTTTTCAAGTTTAATTAAGCTGATTTTTTAGTAAAAACATTTCCTAAAATTCCCGAACCCTTTTAAAAAAGGCTTCCCCCCCGTGTGACATCTCTCATGTAGAACAAGATTTTTTATTTTTAGAGAAAAAAATTTCCCACATTCTGAACATTAAAATGGGGGTTCTCCCCTGTGGACTTTCTCATGTTTAATAAGAGCTGATTTTTGAGTAAAACATTTCCCACATTCTAACATTTAAAATGGCTTCTCCCCTTGGTTTAAAAAAAAAAATCTTTTCCATGTTGAATAAGATGTGATTTTCCCCAGTAAAACATTTCCCCCATTCTGGGAAAAAATGAAAATGGGGTTCCCCCCCCCTTTTGTACATCTCTCATTCGAACAAGAATTTTGATTTCATAGTAAAACATTTCCCAAATTTTGACATGAAAATGGCTTTTCCCCCTGTGTGACAAACTTTTTATGATTCAACAAATTTGAAATTTACAAATAAAAAATTTCCACATTTTTGAACATGAAAAAGGGGTTCCCCCCCTTTGTGACAACCCCTTTCGGCAACAAGAAGTGTTTTTTAAATAAAAAAATTTCCCCCATTTTGGAAAATGAAAAAAGGCTTCTTTCCCCTTTGTGACATTCCCCCTTTTTGTTCAAAAAGAGTTATTTTTCTAGGGAAAACATTTTTTCCCCAAAACTGAACAAAGAAAATGGGGTTTCCTCCCCTTTTGGAAAATCTTTTATTTTAACAAGAAGTTTTTTAAAATAAAACCCCCTTTCCCACAAATTCTGAAAAAAGAAAAGGTTTTCCCCTGTGTTAAATCTTTCATGATAACAAAATGCTTTCACCGAAAAAAATTTTTCCCCCATTTTTGAACATGAGAAAGGGCCTTTTTTTCCCCCTGTGTGACATCTTTCGTTGTTTTAAACCCAATTGTTGATTTTCCCTTTTAAAACATTTTTCCCCCAATTTTGAACATGAAAACGGCTTTTTTCCCCCCCGTGTGGGGCAATTTTTTTGAAAATCAACAAGAGTTGATTTTTTTGTAAAAAAATTTTTTCCCCCATTTTTAACAAAAAAATGGGTTCTCCCCCGGTGACATCTTTTTTTGTCGAACAAAGAAAAGGCCCTTTCCCCATAAAACATTTCCCAATTCTGAAAAAAAGAATTTGGGTTCTCCCCCCCTGGTGCCCTCTTTCATTTTGAACAAGAAGTGCTTTCAAAAGTAAAACATTTCCCACATTCTGAACAAAAAAAAATGGCCTTCTCCCCTTGTGACAACCTTTTTGTGTTCAAAAAAAAGTGATTTTAGAGTAAAAAAAATTTTTCCCCCAAATTTTTAACATAAAAAAGGCCCCCTTCTCCCCCTGTTTTGGACATCTTTGATGGAAACAAAAAGACTTGATTTTCTAGTAAAAACATTTCCCCCATTCTTAACATGAAAATTCTTCTCCCCCGTTTACATCTCTTTGTTTTTTGAACAAGAACGGGTTTAAAAGTAAAAAAATTTCCCCCATTTTTGAAAATTAGAATGGTTCTCCCCTGTGGACATCTTTCATGTCGAAACAAGAGCTGATTTTCGAGTAAACCATTTCCCACCCTTTTGAACTTTAAAAAAAAAAAAGGCTTCCCCCCTGTGTGACATCTCTCATGTTGAACAAGATGTATTTCTTTATTAAAAAAAATGCCAAAATTCTGAAAATGAAAAATTTGGCCCTCCCCCCCCTTTGTGAAACCCCTCCCATGTTGGGAACCCAAAACTGATTTAAAAGTAAAACTTTTCCCCAAAATTCTGAACATGAGAAATTTGGGTTCTTCCCCCCGGTGAAAATCTTTTTTGCCCAACAAGAGCCAAATTTTTCTTAAAATTTAAAACCCTTTCCCCCCATTCTGAAAAAATGGGAAAAAAGGGTTCTCCCCCCTTTTGACAAACTTTTCATGTTGAAAAAAAAGGTTTATTTCGAGTAAAACATTTTTGGGACCCTTCTGAAAAATGAAAAATGGCTTTTTCCCCTGTGTGACATCTCTCCCTGTCGAAAAATATTTGGGTTTTTGAGTAAAAAAAAATTCCCCACATTCCCAAAAATGAAAATGGCCCTTTCCCTGTGTGACATCCCTTTTATTTTTTGAAAAAAGAATTTTTATTTAAAAGGAAAACATTTTCCCCCAATTTTGAACATGAAAAAAGATTTCAAATGAGTTAGTTTTTTTGATGACCCAAAACCTTTTTCTGTAACTTTTTTTTTAGGAAAAAAACAGGCTGTTTTAAAAGTATTTTGTTATAAACCACCACCCCTCAGCAGCATTTGTCTGCTTTTCAATCTGATAATAAAGATCTCCCCTGAGAATTTTGGTGCGTCACCTGCCCCAAATAAAACAGATTTTATTATTTTTAAAAGAATATAAAAGTTAAAGTTTTTACTTTTATATTTTTTAACATTTCTTTTGTTTAACATGTTTTAAACAAAAAGCAAAGCCTTTTAGCAAAAATTTTAAATTTGACTAAATATAATGGGGGTAGAACCCCTACTAAAACAGAGCTGGGGAGCAAGGACCCCTTTTTAAATGTGATGTTTGGCCAAACCCGGGTTTTCGCACCTTTTTTTGTCTTGAGGGCATCTGCCCACGTCATGTAAACAGCGCCGTTTAACAAATAATCTAGGGAATTTAAAAAAGGGGGGCCCGGGGGTCTGGGGTTTTAATTAGGGGGTCCCCTCTCACACTCACGGGCCCCCCTTCAAACCTTCCACGCAGAGCAAGGGGTGAGGCCATGAAAGGAAACCTTTGTGGGTTTTGGGGCCAAATGTAAGGGTTTTGGGTTATCACTTGTTTTTTTTTCTAGGGCAAATTTTTACTTTTTAAGAAAAATTTTGGGTTTTGGAAAACAAAAAACCAAAAATATGCCCTTTGTACTTCTAATTCTTTCCCTAAAACCCCACCCTTTATTTGGTCAAAAAACCCACCAAAAAAAATAAAACCCAAAATTGCCAAAGTCAGGCCCTTTTTAATTTAATTGTGGCTGGATCAGAAACTTTGGGGGCACGGGGGATCTAAAAAAAGGTGCCAGCAAAAGAATTGCAGTGTCCCCCAAAAGTTTCTTGTGCCGCCCCCACCCCGGCTCAAGCTTTAAAAGAGCATATTCCAAAAACAAAAAAACGCTTGGCTTTTTTCTGCACCGGGGCAAAATGTTTTTCCCCCCCAAAAATTTTTCTTCTCCCCTTAAGTAGGATTTCTTTGAAGGTGAAAAAATAAAGGAAACCCCTTTTTAAGTGGCGGAGAAAAATTTTTTAATTGGTGAGCCCCCAAATGTTTCATACACCCCCTAATTTTACTTTAAAGGACATTTTTGTAAATTGTGTTTTGCAGAGTGTTTTACATGTGTTTTTGGGGAGGGGGGGCAGCGTGATTATATTGAAATTAAATGGAGGGGGGGGACAGGTGTATTATTTTTTGTGTTATTTTGGTGGGGGGGCAGGTTTTATTTTTTAAGTGTATTATATGGATGGGGGGAGCAGAGTGTATTTTATGTGTGTTATTTGGGTGGGGGGGAGCCAGCGTGTATTATAGGGCATTACATGGGGGGTGGGAGAAGAGTGTTTTAAAATGTTTTTGTTATATGTATGGGAGGGCAGTGTGTATTTTTTGTGTGTTATTTTTTGGTTTGGGGGGGCAGAGGGGAAATTATTGTGGTTATATGGAGGGGGGGAGCAGGTGTTTTAAAAGGGATGGGGGGGCAGAGTGTGTTATATGGGGGTAAAAGGGTAGGGGGGGCAGATTTAATTATTGTGGTGTTTTTTGGGTGGGAGCAGGTGTACATATGAGCACCCCTTAAAGTTTAAACCAGCTAGGGGAAAAGTAAGCCCCGAGAGCACAGGAAAAACTGATCACAAACGGGGGTTTGTGTGCCCCATCCGGGGGGTTAAAACCAAGTATCGGGGCACCCAAATCACAGAAAAAGGGGGGTTTTGGTGTGTAGGGACCCCCCCAAAGGTGCATTTTTAAGTTTTGGGAACTCCCCAGATTAGCTCTTAGTGCTTTACTAAAGGGAATTTGGGTTTAAATACAAACCAATTGCAAAAGTGCTTATTTTTACTGTTCCCATTATTATATTGAATAGAGAGTCTTCATCTTTAAATAAAAGGAGCTGGAGAAGATTTTCCTTTTTACAATTTTGTATTACCCAAGGATCTATGGGCAACCCCCCGAGCCCCCCAAGAATCCAAAACCCGGACCTACACTGGGCAAGCTAATTCGTCTCTTTGCTATACTTTTTGAAATAACTTTGTTTCCCCCCACTCAAAATGAGTAAACTTCATCTTTTCTTTTCTCCCCGGGGTTTTTTCCCCCCATGACGAAGAAGAGCTAGGCGGGGGTTTGAGAAAAAAACTTCCGCCTTGTAGGTCGTGTATTTGGTGTTTTTAATGGTAAAGAAAATTTCACATTTAGGGGCGTTTCCCGTTTTAAATTCTGTTTGCTTTTACATGTGCGACTGCAGAATTTTGGGTTTTCCCCGGGCCGGGCATTTTTTTTTTGTTTTTGCTGCCAGGATTTTAAAACTATGTTTTCATGGCTTTTAAATTGTTTTAGGAAAAATAGCCCTATTACATACCCCAAGGATACTGGGGGGTTTGTAGAAAATTTTTGGGGGAATGCAGGGAAAACTTTTGGGGGTAGTAATTGTGAGGGATGTTTGGGTTTTGGGATAGATGATTGATTTAAATGTGCAAGAAACAGAGGCCCAGTGTTTTTGGGGGGGTTGGGTTTTTACTGTTTTAGGGGAAATATGAGAAGGTTATTTTTTAGAGATGGGGAAATCGATTCAAACAAAAGGGGAAAATTCTTTTTAAAAATTTCAGGAAAATTGGGTTTTCGTAACGAATTTCAAAATTTTTGGGGAAATTCGGGTAAACCGAAGTTGTTTTGATTGATAAAATGGCTGCGAGCACATGGCTTTTACATGGGGAAAAAGCACTCTGGGAGGAAAAAGGGCATGCCTGCAGGGACTTGTGCAGAGATAAAAGCCAATCAGGGGAACCCCGGCGGGATTCTGTGACGTCACCAAAAAATAAAAACGTGGGGGCCCCGCTGGAGTCCCACCCCTTCACTGTCTAACGGGAAGGTGTTTTGCTGGGGGGAACCCGTTTTCTAAAGAATGATTTTTACCAGGATTTTTGGGGGGTGTCTCAGTTGTCTCGGGGATGTTCTCTAAATGTTTTTTTCTGTTTTTTTTGGGGGTTTTTGGGGATCTAAAATCCAGTGTGCGTCACTGCAGCTGCATATACTTAAATTATCCAAGTGGGATCTAAGCATTTTGTTGAAATTCTTTTAAAAGAAAAAAGCTTTTTTTTTTACAATATTTTTAAACCCCCTTAATTTTTGGCTGCTCCAATTTCTATTGCGAAATTTTTCATCCGGGGGTTTAAATTAAGGTTGTTTTGCGGGTGTGCTGAAAAAAAAAACCGCCCTTTTTCAACCCCAAAATTAATATTTTTTTTTGGGGTAGCAAATTTAAAAAAGAAAAGGGTTTTAATTACAATTTTTTCTTTGTTGTGTGGCGTAGAAAAACCCATTGTAACAGGGTAAAAAGCTATTGTTTGTGGGGGCTAAAATTCTTTTGCGAAAAATTTACTTTCCGGGGGGTTTAATTAAGCGTTGTTTTGTGGTGTGCTGACAAAAAAAACCGTCTTTTTCAACGCCAAATTTTATATTTTTTTTGGTAGCCTAATTTCAAAAGAAAAGGTTTAAAATTTACAAATTTTATCTCTTGTTGTGTGGGAGAAAATACCCCATTGTAACCGCTACAAAGCTACTTGTTTTTGGTTGCTCAATTCTATTGCGCAAATTTACATCCGGGGGGAAATTAAGGTTGTTTTGTGGTGTGCTGACAAAAAAAAACCGTCTTTTTTCAACGCCAAATTTTAAAATTTTTTTTTTTGGTACCCTTTTTCACAAGCAAAGGTTAATTAAAATTTTTTTTCTCTTGTTGTGGGGCGTAAAAAATTCCCCATTGTAACACGCTACAAAGTTTACTAGTTTGTGGTGGCCCCAATTTTTTTTGCGAAATTTTAAACCCCGGGGGTTTAAATTTTAAGCGTTTTTTTGGCTGCTGTGTGACAAAAAAAAAACCGTTTTTTTTAAACCCCAAATTTATATAATTTTTTTTGGTAGCCTAATTCACAAGAAAAGGGTTTTTTTTCAATTTTATCTTTGTTGTGGGGTTAAAAAAATTGCCATTGTAACCGTTTAAAAAGTTTACTATTTTGTGGTGGTTCCAATTTCTATTGCGAAATTTTAAAAACATCCGGGGGTTTTAATTAACCCTTTTTGTTTTGCTGGTGTGTTTGAAAAAAAATAAAAGTTTTTTTCAACAAAAAAATATAATTTTTTTTTTGGTTGCCAAATTTCAAAAGCAAAGGTTAATTAAAATTTTTTAAATTCTTGTTTTTTGTGGGGTTAAAAAATTACACATTTTTAACCCGAAAAAAAGTATAGTTTGGGGGGGTCAATTCTATTGCGAAAATTTAATTGGGGTTTAATTAAGGTTGTTTTTGTGGTGTGCTGAAAAAAAAAAACCCGTTTTTTAAAACCCCAAATTATATTATTTTTTTTGGTGGGCCTAATTCACAAGAAAAGGGGTTAATTAAATTTTTTTCTCTTGTGGTGTGGCGTAGAAAATAGCCATTGTTAAACGCTAAAAGCTATTTAGTTTGGGGGTGGCTCAATTCTTTTGGCAATTTCCCAACCCAGGGGTTAATTAAGCGTTGTTTTGTGCTGTTGCTGAAAAAAATTAAAACGTTTTTTTTCAACCAAATTTTTTTTATTTTTTTTTTTTTTTTTTTGGGGCCTATTTCAAAAAGAAAAGGTTAATTCCCAATTTTTTTCTTTTTTGTGTGGGTAGAAAATAGGGCCATTGTAACAGCTAAAAAGTACTAGTTTGTGGGCCCCAAATTCTTTTGCGAAATTTTAATCCGGGGGGTTAATTAAGGTTGTTTTGTGGTGTGTTTACATAAAAAAAACGTTTTTTTAAAAGCCAAATATATATTTTTTTTTTTGGTAGCCAAATTTCCCACAAGCAAAGGTTAATTACATTTTTTCTTTGTTGTGTGGGTGGGAAAATACCCCATTGTAACACGTTTCAAGCTACTTTTTTGTGGTGCTAAATTTCTTTTGCGCAATTTACATCCGGGGGTTTAAAATTAAGCGTTGTTTTGCTGGTGTGCTGACAAAAAAAAAAACCGTTTTTTTAAAAGCCAAATATATTTTTTTTTTTTGGTACCCAAATTTTTTTCCCAAAGAAAAGGGTTTAATTAAAATTTTTATTATGTTGTGTGGCTTTGAAAATAGGGCCATTGAAAACACGCGAAAAAGCTACTTGTTTGGGGTTTGGTCAATTCTATTGCGAAATTTTACTTTGGGGGGTAATTAAGCTTTGGTTTTCCCTGCTGTGTGACAAAAAAAAACCCGTCTTTTTACCCCGAAATATATACATTTTTTTGTAGCAAAATTCAAAAGGCAAAGGGTTTAAATTTAAGCTGTTTTTTTTTTTTAAAATTTTAGTAAAAAACACAGTGCTTGAAAAAAGGGCCCACATACAAGAAAATTTTTTCCTGGCCATTTGTGGGGGCCCCAAATTTTTTTAAAGGGTTACCAAGCTTGTTCGGGGGGTTTTTTTTGGGAAAGTAAAAAACGGGTGTTTTTTATCATTTTTAAGATGCTTCTTTCAAACAGTGTTGTACTTTTTAGAAAAAAAAGTAGGTCGGGCCCCCCCCCCAAAGGGTGGCGGCTCTGCAATGCGAGTGGCAGTGGAAAAAAATTTTCTAAAAAGGGGCCCCCAGGTCGCAGCACAAAAAGGGGAAAGGTCGCGCGGGGTCACTCGGTGAGGCCAAAAAACTCCCGTGCCCATCTAGGGCCGTGTGTTTTTTCAGAAACCCCAAGGGTTCTTGTTTTGGTTGATGGGTTTCTTCCTCTTCTCCAGATGTTTTTGGGAACAACCCCACCCAAGGGGTCGGGGGGAACCTCAGACACAAAAATTAGTTGGAGGGGCCGGGGGCGGGTCAGCGGCCCCCACCTGCCCTCGGGCCCGCCTTGTCCCTTTCCTTTTTCCCTCACCCGGGATTTACTATGTTTTGGGGGTCAGGCCATATATAGCGGGGAAATTGAAAAAAATTTGAGGGGGGCAGTCAGAGCAAATTGGCACGAAAAAAGGGGGCCAATACCCCCGTTCTTGGTAGGGGCAAAGTTTTTAGATGTGGAGGTGGTTGGGGGTCTTTGTGGTAAAGAGGTAGCCTGGTTTTACCAAGACGGTGTGGGACAGCAGTGACGATTGAAAATTTAAAAATTGTTGATGTACCCGACCGCATTGGGACCCGGGGTGAAGAAAGGGCTTCATCATCGTCGGTGAAGAGGGCGGTTCAGCTTGCGGGTCGCAGCGGGCGCAGCCAGCAATTGGGTTGTGGGGCCCGTGAGTCAGCGGGTGCAGCAGTGTGAGGTCGGGACCCAACCGGCCCCGGGGGTTTGGGGTTTAAAATAAACCCCGCTTCGAGGTCCAAAGGGAGTAGCGGCACAGGGGCAAAGCAAAAGGCAGGGGGCAAGTAGTCACTCGTGCGGGCTTTGGGCCCGGTTTAAAATGCTACTCGGGGGTTTGTGCAGTTCTTTGCAAAGACCCCCGGGGAGCCAAATATGGGTTTATGTAGAACCCTTTTTTGGGGAAAAAGTGAAGCGGGGCCCGGGAGGAACGTTGGACAAGGCCCCTGCGTCAACACATGCAGGTCCCTTTCCGGGGGGCCTGGGGAAACGGGGCTCGATGGGGTTGGTCCTTCCTGCCCCCGCAGCAACAAAAGCAGCGCGCCCCAGTGGACGCATGCCTTGCAGCCCCTTTAAAAGGGCCCCCACACCTTGCGGGGGGGAAATTTTTTTCCCTCTTTGACATCCCTCCCGGTCCGAGGTCCTGCCCCTCGCTATTTCATGGCGCCAGCAGTCGTTCGAGAGGCGATTGAAAAGGGGAAAAACAGAAAGGCGCCCAAACCCATCCTAAGGTGCGCAGTTGCCCGTGCCCCTGCCCAAGTTGTTGGTACGGGCGTCCCCCCCTTTTCCCAAATGGTTGGATCTGCCCATTCAGAGAACAAATTTGGTTTGTGCCCGAGCGAGAGGGAGATTTTCCAAAGGGGCCTTTAATTTTTTTTCCCAAAAAAGGCAGTACCAGCACTTCAAAAATTTGTAAAAACGAAAGTGGGTCAGTTTTTTAAAAGGGGGGTTTTTTTAATTGGGTTTTTTCCCAAAGGGTTACAGGCAGCGGGGGACGTCGGGGCTGAAAATTCGGTCAGGGCCAGTTAACTTTTTCCTTTAGGCCCCACTGGGGGGGGAATGTGTTCCCCCCCAGGACCCAACAAATTGGAAAAGGGAGACCCCGCTTTTTCCCTCCACGTTGTCAAACTGCTGCCCCTGCGCCAATGTCCCTCCTCCTCCCCCCCCCCCACCCCCATCTCGGGCCCCCAACAAGTACTGCTCCTATACCACATGTGTTGGGCACAGCGGTGTACGCAGTTCTACACTAGCTTGCCCCGGGGAAAGAAAATCACAAGGGGGGGAAAAGCCCCCGGTCATGCAAACAAAAATTGATGTGTGGCTTTTTCCCCGCCCAAATGCAAAAAGGAACCATGGGACGGGAAAAATGGGGGGAAAAATTTGGGGCCCCGCTGCACCGAGGAGGGAAGGGGCCCTGCGCCCTTTCATGGCGCAAAGTGTTCAATCTGGGTTTTAAAAGGTTCTGAATCTTCCCCCGATTTCCCGAACATTTTGAAAAAAGGCAGGAAAATGTGATGCCTTTTTTTCCCTTGTTCAAAGCCGGAACACCCCCTCGAGTTGCAGGGCCCGAACGGCCTCCCCCCAAAACCCCTTGATATGCGATGTTTTCCCCCCCCCCGCTGGAATTTTCCAAACCTGCCCGGGGGGACCGACTGTATGAACAGAGAAAGGCCCTTAAAAGATTTTTTTTATTTATCCCGGCAGACAGAATTTCCCCCCCCCCTGAACTTTGAGGGGCAGCAGTGGCAGTATGCGTGGGCAACTGCCGTTTGTTGAGGCCCTTCGAGGAGGCCCCGTTATTTGTCATCGCCAGGGGTACGGGTGAAACGTCATTCCCTTTCTTCTTTTCCTTTGGGAAAAGATGCTGAAAAATCTGTTGGGAGGGGGGCTGGAGATTTGGGGGACTACATCTCGTTGGGGAAAAATGAGGGCCCGGGGGGGATGAAAAAGGAGGAGGAGGAGGAGGAGGACATTGGGGGCAGGAAACATTGTTGGTGAAAAAGAGTGGATTTTCTTTCCCCGGTGACAAGGGAGGGGGAGCAGGGCAGCTGGGGAGGTGGATGGGGGATGAGGAAGACGAGGAGATGACTCCCCAAGAAACCCTGGGTTTACAGGGAAATGGAGGGGGGAGCCCCCCGGGTCAATTTTGCAGGAAAGCCCCCAGCATGTTATTTGCCTGGGTTTTGTGGGCGGAATAGTCAGCATCCCGGGAGAGGGATGGGCTTCTGGGCTCTCCCCCTTTGGACCCCTTTTCCCCCCCTCCAAAATGGGGCCCCCCCCTTTTTCCCCCCGCCTTTTTGGAGGAGGGAAGGAAAAAAATCCCCAAATACTATCCCGGGAAATTTCCCCGTAATCCCCCGTTGGCAGCCCCCCCAGGCCTGCCCCCCCCTGTGGGGAAAAAAACCCCCCCTTTTTGAAAAGGGGTCCCCGAACCCCGGGGGGGTTCCCCCAGCGGGGTTCCCCGTACTACTGCCGGGCTGTGGGGGAAAGGGGGGGGGGGGAGAAACAGTACCCGCTCCATCGCAGTAACCAAGTCTGGAAATTTACCTTTAAGAGCGCTTCCCTTCAACCCCCCAGTTAGGGGGGGCAGTACCCGCAGAAGCGGGGCTTTGGGGAATTTCCCGAACCCAAAAGGTTGTGGCCCCCACTTTGGGGCCCCTCTTTCCACCCCGTTAGAAGGGTTCGCTGGGGCTACTGGGCAGCCAATCTGGATGTGTGGGCCCCCAAATTGCCGATTTGCAGTGGAGAAGCTGTCCTGCCCGGGCAAGGGGGGTGTGGCATCAGGGGGGGGTGTTTTTTGGGGCGGGCGGGGGGCCCTGTTACCCAAGGGAGAACCCCTTGTCCACGGGAAAAAGTTGAAAAGACGACCTTTGTCAAGATTTAATCAGGCGTGGTTTTGGGCCCGGTTTTTCCAAAACACCCAAAAGCCTTGGCGTCGGGCTGGGTTCCAAAACTACCCCGCCTCAGCCATTTTTGATGCCGCCCCCCGCCTGATGCCAACATCGGTGATAGGGTTTCTATTGGCCCCACCCCCGTCCTTTTCCAAGGGGGGCTGGTATTTGCCCCCACTTAAAAACTCTGTCTTTTTGCCCCTCTTGTGCTTTTTGCTGCTGCTGCTGTTGCTGGTTTCCGTGACTTTCCCCCTTTTGGGCATTGTGCCACTCGCGGCCCGGTATGTTTTGCACCTTTCCCGAATGTCCCTTGGGGCCCTTCTGACCTCATTTTGTTGCTTGTCATCAATTCCCCTCTCTGTCATTTTTTGGGGGGGGGGACTGCCTGACCTCAGCTGCTGCCGCCATGAAACCCTTTGCTCTAGTCATTGTGCCCCCTTTTGTGGCCCCAATACTATTTTACACCCGCAGAATGTCATTGTGCCACTCTTTTTCCTCATGGGTGCTGCTGGGTTCCCCGTTGTGCTCCAACTGTGTTTATTTTTGCCCCTGTTGACTCTTTCTCTGCCGGGGGCCGCTGCCGGCCCTCCACAATGTGGGCCCACTTGTTTTTGCCACCCCAGAAATTTGTCTTTTTGCCACTGTTGGAAACCCCTTTTGCTGGTGTGGGTGTGCCCTGCCTCCCCACTGTGTTTAAATTTTGCACTCTGCGGCCCGGTACTGTTTTTCCACCCCCAAAGTCATTGTGGGCCCCTCTTGGGCCTCATGCTGTTGCTCCTGTCATCACCCCAACTCTCCCGTATTGTGCCCCTGCCTGGGCCTCATGCTGCTGCCCCCCGGGACCCCGCTCTAAATCAATTTGTCCGCTCTGGGCCCTAATACCCATTTTGGGCCCCCCTGCGAAAGTCATTGTGCCCACTTTTTTGACCCCATGCTGCTTTCTGTGGAAATCCTTTTGTGCCCCTCACACTTGTTTATTGTGCCCCTGTTGATCATGCTGCTGCCCTGGGGGTGTTTCCCTGCCCTCCCCCACTTTTGGGGGCCTACTCCTGTTTTTTCCCCCTCCAGAATTTGTCATTTTTTTCCCCCTTTGACTCCCCTTTTGTGATGTGGCTTTCTGCCGTGGCCTTTCCCCCACTGTGTCATTGTGCCACTGTTGACCCTTTTGCTGCTGCTGTTGCTCCTGCCGTGCCCTCCACCTGTGTCTTTTTACCACTCTTTGGCCTACTCCTTTTTTGCCAGCTCCTAAGATTTTTTCATTGTGCCACTCCCTGCCCTCTGCTGCTGCCCCCGTGACCTCCACACGTGTCATTGTCCCACTCTCGGGCCTGTTATGTTTTGCCACTTCCAGAATGTCATTGTGCCACTGTCTGAACCTCATGTGCTGTGGCTGCCGCCGTCACCTCACACTCTGTCACTAATGTTGCCACCTGAGCTCTCAGTTTTGTTTTTTTTCCAGCTTTTGCTGCCATGGACTTATCAGGTACGTTCCTGCTTCAGTTTTTGGTCAGTTTTGCCCCCATAAATGCCCAGGGCATTTTATAGTAAAGCGATCTAAGAGCGGCGGCAGTCATGTGCGTGTCATACTAAAACACAACATTGTATGAGACCAAATAACTCCCTTGCATATTTAAGCATGGCACACAGTTCTACAGCACCCTGCGGGCTCTGGCAGCCTGGAAATAGCTGTTTTTTAACGTGATTCGTGCCGAAGTAATTCGGACCAATCGAATTTTGTCGGAAAATTCGGCGAAGTGACCGAACCGAATTTTTGAGAAATTCGCCCATCTCTAGTTATAATAACCAGTTGATTTAATAAAGTGACATGTAGGATTCTTGTCACATTTCTTAACCCCCTTTATATTTCTGCTGACAGAGCTGTATTGGGGCTTGTTTTATGCGGGTTGAGTGGTAATTAACTTGCTGCCGACTGTCTGTTGACTATATAGGTCCAGGCAGAAGGCACAAAACAAAGGAATAATTTCTTTTTCTGACCAAATAGGGAGCACAACATCTAAAATAAAAACACAACTGAAGCGGCAATGTTTAGCACCCCCACCCCAACGATCCTAAAATGGTCTTTAAAATATGAGTCTGTAATGCTGCAATTGGCGCCACTTATTGATAATAAAGAAAAAGTAAACTATTGTCACAAAGTGCTCCGCTTGCGTTGGAATTCCCCTCTCTGGTCGCCCTGCCAGCAGCTACTCACCTCTCCTTGCTCCTGCTCTGCTCCTGACCACTGCTTATGACCAGCGTGAACTATTTTATAATGTCACTACTTATTATATATAATAGGAAATCATACAATTTTCTAATATACATGCATTAAGTAGTCTATACCTGTACCTCTTTTATACTGCTGCAGTTGGCACCTATCTAGAAAAAAATGTCACAGCCCACATTCCTATCCATAGTATGTAGTAGTCCAAAAATACAAAAGTCACAAGACCTCTGACATAGCTGTAACTGTAATGTATGGAGGAGGAGCACGTCTCTAGTATTACCACCTCTAACAGTGTCTTACAGTGGGACTACCACACAGGTCACGTGACCCCTGATATCTGGGTAACAGTCGTTTATGGAGAAGCAGAACTTCTCCAGTATTACTACCTCCAGCAGAGTCTTACCATGTGACCACCACACAGGTCATGTGACCATGGGATCCAGGTAACAGTAGTGTATGGAGGAGGAGAACGTCTCCAGTATTACTACCCCCAGCAGTGTCTTATCATGTGGCCACCACACAGGTCATGTGACCTCTGGTCAAATTGCCAGGATAACCAGCAATGTATGGAGTAGAGCCGATACTTCTCCAGTATTAACTACCTCCAGCAAGTCTGTCTATATCATGTCTGGCCCACCACACAGGTCTCTATGTACCACATCGGTATTCCAGGTAACAGTAATGTTTTATGGAGGAGGAGAACGACTCCAGTATTACTACCTCCAGCAGTGTCTTATCATGTGGCCACCACACAGGTCATGTGACCCTGGTATCCAGGTAACAGTAATGTATGGAGGAGGAGAACGTCTCCAGTATTACCACCTCCAGCAGCATCTTATTTCTGTCTGTCTGTGGAGAAGACGCCACACATTCTTCTTTCTCTTGCTGGAAAAACCATATTAACCCCTTATCACCAGAGCCAGTTTTGGCCTCTCTGAAAGAGCCACATTTTTAAAATTTGAGCTGTGTCACTTTATGACACTTACCTATCCATGTGATTCAGAGACCGTTTTCTCGTGACACACTGTGCTTTAAGTTAGTAAGAAATTTTGGTTCAAAAAAGATCCTTGTTTTATTTGTGAAAAATATGAAATATCATGAAAAAAAATTAGAAAAATTTACCATTTCAAACTTCAAAAATTTCTGTGTGTAAGACAGGATTGTTATTCTCTCAAGAAGTCTACGAATAGCAATCTAACCACACGTCCACTGTAGGTTGGATTTATTCTTTAAATGTCTTTTTTCATGACATTAGGGGGCTTAGAAATTTAGTAGTAATTTTAAAATTTTAAAGAAAATTTGCAAAATACATTTTTAAGGACCAGTTCTGATTGACTTTGATTGGCCTGTATGTTAGACACCCCCATAAATGACTCCAACTAAGAAAACTACAAGATGCCCCTTTAAAGCAGTCAAAACAACATTTAAGAAGTTTTATTAACCTATAAAGGGTGTTTTCACAGGAATTAAAGCAAAGTGGAGGTGGAATTTCACTTTTCTTTTTTTTTGCACATTTTCAATTTTTATCCATTACTCACATGAACACGGTAGATGTAACCAGGGAAATGCAACTTCATATTGAGTCCCCAGATTCTAAAGTTTTCAGTGATCTCCCATATGTGGCCCTAATGCGCTATTTGGCTCAACCACAAGCCTCAGAGTAGGAGGAACAGCTACCGGACTCTGGGGTCTCATTTTCAATACGATTTTCTGTAGGCCCCATTTCAGGTTTGCAGACGCCCTAAGGGGCTAAAATGTAATAAACTCCCCTAAAAAGATGCCATATTGGAAACTACACCCCTTAAGGAATATATCCAGGGGTGCAGTGACTATATCGACCCCACAGGTGTTTCACAAATTATTTTAGCTTTAGGCTCTGAAAATGAAAGAAAATTATTTTTTTCCAACAATCTGCAATTTTAGCTGAAAATGTTTAATTTTTACAAAGAATCCTGGAAGAAAAGCCCCCCACATTTGTTATGCAATTTCTTCCAAGTTTGGCAATCCCCTATACATGGGTGTAAACTGCAGTTTGGGCGCATGGCAGGGTGTACAAGGCAGGGAGAGCTATTTGCCTTTCCAGATCACAATTTGGTGGGGGTTCGATGTTGTCAGTATTTCAAAATCCCCCAAAGTACCAAGAAAAGGTGAAACTTTCAGAAGGTCGCCCCATTTTGGATTCAACACTCCTCATGGATCTCATCTAGGGGTGTATTGTGCATTTTGGGCGCACAGGTGTCAGCATTGGGCAATGGAATGGGTAGAACAAATGCAGCTCCATTTTTTGGGGTTTTCAATTCTACAGCGGTAAGTGACAGGATAAATGACAGGATAACTGTACTATGCGGTCGGTACAAATACAATGATAGATATTTTATATAGTTTTTGTTTTATTACTTTTACACAATAGAAATATGTCTATAAAAAGTTGCGTTTTGATGTTGTCCTATTCTGACGGCCATAACTTTTTTATTTTTCTGTATACGGAGCTGATTATATGGCTTTGTTTTTTGTGGTGATGAGACCCTTTTATTTAGTACCATATTATCTCTAGGGGTTATCATATGACGCTTTGATCTACTTCTTTTTTAAGGTTTATGTGGGGCATTCTGAAACAAAATACAGCAATCCTGGTTGTGATTATTATTTTTGTAAAGCGGTTACCTGTCGTTATAAATACCTCCCTAGCTTTACTCAACAGGTAGAATACGATTACAGCGATACCCAAATTTGTATAATCTATTTTTACGTTTATTACTGCATTACAGAATATAAACATCTTCTATTCAAAAAGAAAACACATATTTTGCATCGCTGCAGCTGAGAGTCCAGAATTTTTATTTTTTCTGTTTACAGAACGTGGTATGGGCTTGCTTCTTGTGGATTATTCAATATTTTTATGGTTATCTTCTTTTTGGGGGACAAGGATTTTTGATCATATTTAAAATCCTTATTTGGAAGGCAGGTTAAGAAAATACGCAATTATAGTAGAGATTTATAGTTTTAACAGCGCTCACCATGTAGTATATGTGACAAGTTAGGTTTACTCTGTGGGTTGATACGATTACAATGATACCCAGTTTATGTTTGTTTTGTTTTATGGGAAAGCACTTTAATTTTCACAAAAGCGTTTCCTTGTGTAAAACAATATTTATGCATCGCTGTCTTCTGAGTCATAACTCTTTTTATTTTTCTGTATACAGAGCTGTGTAAGGGGTTTTTTGCTGGATGAACTGACATTTTAATTGGCAACACTTTGGTATTGATATTAGTTTTTGATAACTTCTTATCCATTTTATGTGCTGTGGGATAAACAAAAATCACAATTCTGTGACCTTTTTTTTAAATTTTTTTTTATGGCGTTCACCGTGCAGGTTAGATAACATGACATTTATAGGGCGAATATGTGTACTTTTTTGGGGCAATTGCTATTTGTAAAGGGGAAAAAAGGGCAGGGAACGTGTTTTTTTTGTTTGTTTTTTTTTTACTTTTCAGCTTTCCCCATAGGAGATTTGTAACAGCGATCTTCAAATCGCTATTACAAGGCAGACCAGCATAGAGCAGAACTGCTCTATACTGGTCTCCATGGCGACTGACAATCGCTATACCCACAATGCATTGCGGGCACGGTGACGTCACCAGACAGTCCGTATGCTTTCGTAGAGCATCCGGGCTGTCGGGTGAGTGGAATATTAGGGTGGCAGAGTGCAGGAGCTCACTCCTCCTGCCTGCAACTGCGTTATCGGAACCCTGATAGGTCACGATAATGAAGGGATAATCGCCATGATGATGATTGCGGCGGCAGAACTACAGGCCTTACACCAGCTGTACCCATGACATCGAGTGTCACATCGGTTGGGGCTCGCTTGTAAGCCCGCACGATCGCCAGGATGTATCCATATGTCCATTTGCGGGAACGTACTTTGGGTGTATGGGTACATCCTATGTCGGGAACAGACAAAAGCCAGAAAGGCTACACTTCAATAGACTTGTGTTTAGTTGTGTCTGTTACCTGAAGGTGTGAGCGGCTGCTGATCCTCCATCTTGGTGTCCATGTGCAGATACTTGTATAACCTGTGTCTCTCCAGTGAATGTAATGTTGTTAAGAATGTTACCTACACACAGAAAAAAAAAGAATGAATTGACATAGGACATTGCTCGAGGTAGTAATACTGGAGAAATTCTGCTCCTCCATACACTACTGTATACCTGGATAACCCGGGTACACATACCTGTGTGGTGGTCACATGATAAGACAAACTGCTGGAGGTGGTAAATACTGTAGAAGTTCTGCTCCTCCATACACTACTGTTACCTGGATCCCATGGTCCACATATCTGTGTGTAAGTTACACAATAAGACACTGCTGATGTGGTAAACTGCAAAGTTCTCCTCCTCCATACACTATGATATACCTGATACCAGGGTCCACATGACCTGTTGTGGTGTCACATGATAAAGACGCTGCTGGAGGTAGTAAAACTGGAGAAGTTCTGCTCCTTCCTACACTACCTGTTACCTGGATATCCCGGGTCACATGATCTTTGTGGTGGTCACATGATAAGACAACTGAGCTGGAGGAGTGTAAACTGAGAAGTTCTCTGCATCCTCCATACACTCCAGTATACCTGGATACCAGTGTACATGACCTGTGTGGTGGTCATAAGATAAAGACACTGCTGCGGTGGTATACTGAGAAGTTCTGCTCCTCCCATACACGCCTGATTACCAGAGAGCAGGTCACCTTGACTTGTGTGGTGGTCCACATGATAAGCACACTGCTGGAGGTGGGTTATACTGGAGAAGTTCTGCTCCTACCTCCCAACACTACTGTTACCACCTGGTATACCAGGTCACATTACCTGTGTGGTAGTCACAATATAAGAACGCTGCTGAGGTGGAAATACTGGAGAAAGTTCCCTCCTGCCATACACTACTGTTAACCTGTATAGTCAGGGACACATGACCTGTGGGTGGTCACATGATAAGACGCTGTCTTGAGGTGGAAATACTGGAGAAGTTCTCCTCCTCCATACACTACTGTTACCTGGATACCAGGGTCACATGACTGTTCAGTTCGCACAGTTGCTCCATGAGGGGGCATAACTGGAACATGAGCCGTACCATTATTTTTTAGATTTGGTCCAGGGCCGTTTCTTGGCTAAATAACATTAAGGGTGGAGAGGAAGAAAAACTTCTCCCCCACATTACCCCCAACAAACAACAGAATGATCTATGCATAAACATATATACAAGCTATTAAATGTTCCATACATGTACAGAGAGTGCACAGCCACAACATGTAAATAACCATAGATCAGGGGACTGTGTGGTACCTATAATGGCTGATATATAGGCTGTATATTATACTGGGTGATAAAATGGGCTGTATATTATACTGGCTGATATAATGGCAGTAATTAAATGCTGAAATAATGGCTGTGTATTTTACACTGGCTGATATAACTGGCTGTATTTTACACTGGCTGATATAACGGGCTGTATTTTACACTGGTTGATATAATGGGCTGTATATTATACTGGCTGATATAATGGGCTGTATATTATACTGGCTGATGTAATAGGATGCATATTACACTGGCTGATATAACGGGCTGTATATTATACTGGCTGATATAACGGGCTGTATATTATAATCTTTGATATAACGGGCTGTATATTATGTTTGATTTAATGGGCTATATATTATACTGGATGATATAACGAGCTGTATATTATACTGGCTGATAATGGGCTGTATATTATACTGGCTGATATTATGGGATGTATATTATACCGACTGATATAACGGGCTGTATATTATAATGGATGATATATAACGGTCTGTATTTTACTGGCTGAATAACGGGGTTTTTTCTCGAGTATATTATACCGGCTGATATAACGGGCTGCATATTATAATGGATGACATAACGGGCTGTATATTATAATGGAAGACATAGGCTGTATATTATACTGGCTGATATAACGGGCTGTATATTATGCCGGCCGATATAACGGGCTGTATATTATATGGATTGATAATAACGGCTGTAAGTTAATAACTTAGGACATGATATAACGTTCTGTATACTTATGCCGGCGATATATAAAGGCTTGTATATTATACTTTGCAGATATAACGGGCTGTATATTATACAGGGAGGATAAATGGGGCTGTCAGATTATACCTTTGCTGAGATATAACCGGGCTGTATATTATACTGGCTGATATAATGGGCTGTATATTATAATGGCTGATATAATGGGCTGTATATTATAATGGCTGATATAATTAATGGGCTGTACTATATAAGCTGTATATAATGGAGGCTGAATATTATACTGTGTTGGTGAGACACATATAATCGGTAATAACCTAATATACCCTGTTCTATCACACATCATACCTCCACGTGCCGGACAAGTCTGACAGCTCTGTGCTTCCAGGACCCGTGAATAGGTCACAGGAAGGAGAGGAGTCATGTGACTGCTGTGCTTACAGGACCTGTGATGGCGTCACATAGTGGGCGGAGTCATAAGACTATTGTGCGTATAAGACTTGTGATGTCACGGAGGGGCGGAGTAGTGAATACTGTGTGCTGCACAACCTATGATTATTAGGAGGAGAGCCCTTGTGACTCCGCCGCTAACAGGATTTAGTGATGTCACAAGATCAGGTGCTGGTTGTCATGGCAACCGGACGAGCTGGAGATCTATATGCGGATGAGGCGGAGGTCAGCGGAGGCCGCTCCCGCCCGGGCGCCATGACACCTCCTGTCACACACCGACCCCTTTCACCCGTCTATGACTAGCCCAGTGAACCCGCTCTCTCTGCCCCAAACGGGAAACACGAGAGCTGCCGTGGTCATGAGCTGCGGAGACCGCTTAACACACTCCGAGAAGCGAGCAGGCAGCGCCGGGGAAGTACCTCACCAGTCACAGCGGGGTAGCGGCGCCCGGCACTGACTTATATAGACTCCACCGCAAGGCGTCAACAGTCTCAGCCAATCAGCGGGCAGCAGCCAGCCTGAGCGCCCCGCTGATTGTGTGGACTTGCTGTCACGTGCACTGGATGGTGCTCTGAGGCAGGGTAATTGCTTATTGCGTATTCTGTTGGTAAAAGCTGCGCAGTAAACCGCCTCCTACTTGATCCCAAGAAGTGAAATCTGCATTCCACAGCGTCGGCTTCTTCCCTACAGGTTATAAATGTGGATGTGGGAATCGGTGACCGGTCGCTCATTACAGGGGGATCCTGCGCAGACGCCATATGCAGAGAGGGCTCCTGTGTGCGCGCGGATGCGGGGACGTCAGACTGCGAACTTGCGGCAGGAATCCAGGGGTCAGCTTAATGATGTCCGCACCCCTCCTCCAAGCTCTACTTTCGCTGGCGCCGGGGGGACAGGCCACAAGAGAGGAGGCTTGGGAACTACAACGACTGAGATTCACCAAAAACACAGAAATTTTCGTCGTTTTTTGGTCGGTTTCGGTTTCATGCGGCCACAAATCATGTGCAAGGAAACGGCTGAGTCTCCACAGGGTTCATGAGAGCCCGCTTGACTGAGCCCAGATCACATACTGGAGGACGGGGGTTTATACATTCTTACCCACATTTTCTTCTTATTGCAGTTTTTTTATACATTGTTTTTTTTTATCCCGGATATTTTTTTTTATTTATATTTTTGAACTTCTCAGAACGTTTTATGTTGTTAGGAAACCCGTTTGCACCCAGGGCTCTGGATTGGATGCCAAGACTGTGATTGTTGCTATTGGTGTGGATTAAGTACCCCATGGCGCTCTGATTGGCTTGCTGTGGGCTCTAATGCAATGAGCTCTGATTGGTTGCTTTAAGCTTGGATTATCACTATTGAGCTCTGATTGCTACTAATACGTGATTAGTTTTGCTTTGAGCTTTGAATTGGTTGCCATGGGGCTTTTATTTAGACCCTATGGGCTTCTGACTGTTGCTATGAAGCTGTTATTGGTTGCAAAGGGCTTTGAGAATTAGTCATTATATACATAGATTGGTATGCTAATGACTCTGGTTGTGATGGATTCTGATCACTAATAGGAGCTCTGTTTCAGTGAGCCTGTTATTGATCACTGTGGCTCTGGCTGATCGCTATAGGTTTTGATGGTTGTTTTGACAGGATTGGTTGCTGTGGGCAACAAGACAGTCTTAGCATTAGACCATATTTCATATGAGGTCCTAATTTCTATGCACTGGGTAAACTAAACAAATGGCAGGATGAAAGCCAGAGATCCAGAAAGGTAATTAAGATTTATTGAAGTATTTGTTGAAATCCAAAGCAAGGAAAAATTTAACCGCATTTTAGCTCCAGACTGAGAACGCGGTCAGCTTTTTTTTATCCAAGTCTGAAGCCTGAAACGTATTAGATTTTGTCCTCCAATTGGATTTTAAATGCTTCAATAAATCTTACTTATCTTATTACCTTTCTGGATCACCGGCTATCATCCTGCATCTGCTGAACACAGAGTTCCTGAGATCCGCGCTACTGAGCTACATTGAGTGAAGCCGTATGCTTCTTTTCTTTTTGATTCACATGGGTAGAACTACAGCTCCCAGCAAGTACTAAATTGTCTATAAACTGTAGCCCCAATTGTTATGGAACTGCCACCCTCAGCAGTCAGTGCAGTTAGATTTTCCATCCTGTAACACTACTTTATAACTTTGCTCGGTATTTGTAGTACAATAACAGCTTGATCTCGCCTGTGAGTGCAGAGCAGTTGTGACGCTACTGACATTTTTTCCTCGGTTTGATTGCATTTTTTGGTTCCAAGAAATACCGTTTTTTTTTTCCGTAAGAGAACAGATTTTGTTTGGGTTTTTTAGGCATTTTTCTTGTATATTAGGAATCCAAAGCCTAAATAAAGTAAATTTAGTAGGCTAGAATCCAAACCACCAAATACTGGAGATGGCAAAAAACAATTAAATATAACTTTATTGAAAACAATTATAAATTCAACGCTATTATCCCAAGCGCCACACCATAGCTCTACTTGTTTCAAACTATATACATGAAAATACCAAAAATGCCAACAAGGAGCAGGTGCAGAAATAGTAATTCCAAAAGAGCTATCCCAACAAAATCCCTATGGCTACTCAGCCCTACCTATCAAAGCAGAACTATCGTCCCAAAAAGGGACGGTTCTAGACAGATCCTGTCCCTAAAGCTACAAAACCCCTACAAAGCTCTATCCATCTACACATATACTGGCAAACAAACATATCGTCTATGATGACGCAGAGAATGGCTGACCTAATACCAGGAGGATCACAAATACTCCTTCACCATCCTTTCGAATAAAATAAGCATCCAATAGAGAGAAAGAAGACAGATACTCCCCTTACTATTTTAGATGACTATAAGTCCCGACGTTTCTATCCCCACTTATTTCATCGGGGGACTTTTGTTTCGTGGGTGAAAAAAAACCCTTTCATATAATGAAGCCCACTAATGGGGGAAAAGGAAGTTGAAGAGGGAAAACTTTTTGTTCAAAATTTTCCAAATGATCAGCTCTGGGGGGGGAAACCCAAGGATCTGTGGGAAAGGTTTTAACTAAATCGCCCTTTTTGGGACCATAGTTCTCCCTTTGATAGGTGGGGCTGAGTACCCCCATAGAGCTTTTGTAGGATAGCATTTTTGGGAATTTAAAACTATTTTCCCACCTGCTGTTTGTTGAAATTTTTGGGGATATTTAATGTATATATTTTTTAAAACAGTAGACTAGGGTGGGCGCTTGGGATTTGGCATTGAATTTTAATTTTTAAATTTAAAAGGGTTAAAATTTTATTGATCTTTTTCCCTTCCGACCCAGGAGGCGGCCCCGCCCCGGAGTCAGAAATATTAACAAAATTTCCTTTTCGGGCCCAAAAAACGCGAAATAGCGGTAAAAAGGGCCGCATCACGGGTTTGGCCTCCAGTTAAAGGGGGTTTTCACTTTTACATTAATCGTATTTTCCATCATATTTTTGTATTATTTTGGGGTTTGTGTTGGGGTGTATAAATATATATATATATTTATATAAAAAATATTTTTTATTTTCACAGGGTTTTATAGCAGCTGAGGGTTTTTAATTTTTTAAAAGGGATTGCCCTTTGGGTGTAATAAAAGATTTACCCCTCAAAGGGGGCTACCTTTTTCCTTGGGGGGGTTTTCCCAAATTTATCTTAAAAATAACAAAAGGTGCACCGGAGAATCAAAACATGCCCTGTTGTGTAAAAGTGTTTTCTGATTTTATTCAAAAAATGGGGGTTTTTTTATACCTTTTGCAATGGTAGAAAAGAAGGCATCCCCTTTACTGGTTTGTGAGGGCTATTGGCACCCCTTATCTATGGACCATCCTCACAGCTTCGGGAAATTTCTGAACACAGGGTGTAATTCTGACAAGGCCCATCTTGGTTTAAAACGACGATTTACAAATACTACAGGCACCCATTTTTTTAAACACATTAATGACAAAAGAAAATACCTACGGGCTTTTACTTTGCGGGTACAATAAAAAAGTATGTGCCTTTTAAATTATAAAATATATTTATGTATGTGTGAAGTATATACAAATTTACTTTAAAATAAGAGACAAAAAGGATCACAAAAATTTATAATCTTTGTTCCCATCCACAAAAAGCCCCCCCTTTTGGATTTTTGTTTCATTTTTTTATCTCTCCCTATCCCCTTTCCCTTTTTTTCCCTCTTTCCCTTTTCCCTTGCTCTTGCAAGTCCCTCGCCCGAAAAGGGGGGCCCCCATTCCCCCTGTTTCGCCCTAGCTCACCCTCACTTCTATGGTCTTTTTTCTTTGAGACTTTGGTTGCAGAGGGGATTAGAGGGAATTTCCGGGACCCACTTCTGGCCTCAATGGTCTCTCAGGGAATATTTGTCTTAATTTTCCAATCTCATAGGTGCGGCTTGGGGACAGCTAAAGGGGTTGTGGTATGCCCCGCTGTCATCACGAGGCCAGGCCTGGACAACTGTTATCATGTTTGGGAGTAGCCTGGTCCCCCAGCTTTCACAAATTTTTTCCTCTAAAAAGGGGGAGAACACAAAGACAATTAGAGCAAGAATTACAAACAATCAATAGGGAAATTTACCAAATCGGGCAAGCTTTTCCCTCCCAACCCCTTTAAAGCCATAAAGTGCCCGGGGGTTCCCAGGCGTGATCTATGCCTGAAAAACCTTAAAATTCTTCTGAAAATTCCTTCAAGCTTTCCCAAGGGCCCCCAGTGACCTTCTCATTCGGTCCTTTTTATCTGGGTTAAAATTTTCAGCGGGTTTCTCCTTTTTGGGGTTTGGGGGGGGGTACCGGGGGTAAAAAATTCAGTAGTAGGATTCAAACCCCCGGGGCCACCTGGTCCCTTCCCTTTAAAATTTCATCGGGGCCCCCCCCTTGGGCCTCCTAAAAGCATAAATTTTCCATGGGGGTTGAAGCTGCCCTTTGGAGGGGGCTTTCCTTCTCCCCCGGGGCTCTCACTGTGTCATTTATTTTTTGACCCCTCATAGTATAGGGGACTCCAACAAAATTTTCCTCCATCAGTCGCTGAGGGTCTTAAATTTGTTTAGCGTTGGGGACATCCTTTTCTGGGGGGTATTCCCTATTCCGACAGGTCCAGTCTTTATCAACCTTATTCTGGGTGATTTAGTGGTTTTCCTGGTTTTTTTTTTCTTTTTAAAGGGGACATTTTGGTTTATACCCCCGTCATTCCCTGTGTTCCAACCCCAGCACCCCGTAATAAAAGGGTCCCCAGTATTTCCTCCATCAAAAACCCCAAATTTATATGAGGGGCTTACCAAGATTTAAAAACGCAACAAAAACTATTAACATCAGTAAACACAGCACTGCCTCATCTCCGGGGGCTGGAGCGATCTTCAGGTGTACGGGGAAATTCCCAGTTGGGTTTTCCTGCCCCTTTACAGAGGGTGGTCGGGGTTCAGCGGACTTGGTGGGGGCCCCTTTAAAACCCTGGGCTCTGGGGGTTTTTACAAAAAAACTTCTTCACGTGGGGACCCAGTCTCCGGGGATTAGCTTATGACAGCAACGTCTAAGCCCTGGAAGGGAAAACTCTAAAATACATTAGGGGAAAAACTCTTTAAAAAACTGCAGTCAAAAAAGAGGTCATACATCGTTTTTAGCTACAACTCCTGGGGGAAAAAATTAAACCTAAATTGGGGCGTGCCTAACAGGATCTCATAGGCGAGAGAGGTAACTATCCCGGGGCGTTTTTGCCTGACTCAAACCCAAGCTAGGGGGCGGGCGGTCTGGTCAGGGCTAAACAGTTTTTTTCTTGCCACTTTAAGCTTCTTGTTTTCCCAGAGTCCCTTTCCCATTTTCCCCTTTGGGCCAACTACAGCGGGGTATAGCGCCCGTGGAAAGGGCAGGGTCCCCCCCCCTTACTCCATATAGCCCGTCTTTTCTTTTTTTGGGTTTCTCTTCTTTTTCCAGCTTTCCTTTTTTCCCAGGGGGACCCTTGTTCTTGCATCTTGGCCACCCATTTCCCCCTTGCGGGGTTGGGGTGTAAGTTTCCTCCTGCACCACTGACAGCTGACTTGCTTCCCCTTTTTTTCACCTCCTCCCGGCCCCTGTGTGGCTCTTTGTCACCAAGGGGTTTTCTTTTTCGGGATTCAGTTTTCCCATGGGCCTTCATTTTAGTATGGCCACTGTCCGTGGAGCAGCAGTGACCCCTCAGGACCTAATGGCTTGTCCATGTTTCACTGGAGTTCCCGCAGCCGTGAGAAATCCCCGTTTCTTCCAAATGGTTTCCCCAGTCTTTTGTGACCCCGAAAGGATCTTGGTCCGTACATATGTTGGCCTTTTGCCCTCTGCCCAAAAGTCATTTCTGCCGTCCCTTTTTGGCTTACTTATGCAATGGCAGACTTTTTGCTCCCCCCAAAACTGCTTTTGATGTCTCACGGGGATATCCCCCGGTGTCAACATCTTCATGATTTCTAAAACAAACATGGCTTTTTCATTTTGCACCGGGTTTTCCAATTCCTCTTCCTTTTCCCCATTCCCCCCTTTAGAAAGGGAAAGGGAAGGTGGCTGGGATGAAGAACACAACAGCCGCAGATTGACGTTTTTCCGGGAGGAGGAAGAACGTGGGAAGCCTAGACCTGTGCTGATGAGAAAAAGTCCTGGGGTTTAGAATGGGGATTGTCCTGGAGCCAGAAGGATGAGGGAAATGTCCGACTACAATATACGCTGTCCCTTGTCCCCGCAGCACTTTGGGGTGCAGCTACACCTATAAACTGGGAAAGGGCCCCCCCCTTGCAGCTGGGTCCAGTCTTTGGGGTAGTCTCCAAAATGGTCCGTTTCGGCCTCCATTGGGGCCGTTTCTAGAACTCCCCGGGCTGTCCTTCCCCCTTTCCCATAAAAAAAAGCTTGAAGGGGCTTCTGGGAGGCCCGGGGTTCCCGTGCAGGGCACTGGCAATAGCTTTTTCATTCTGGAAGGACTCTAAATCTTAATTTAAAGTGGAAGGGGGGTTGTCTTCACCTCCTCATACCAAAAAATTTTTCACGGGGAGTGGGGTATCCCTGTCCTTTGGATGCGGGGTTAGGAATAGGGCAGACTCGGAGCAGGTTCCCAGTATCGGGGTCGGGGGTGTTCTCCTCCTCTTGTTTTGCAGGGGGCCAAATGTCCTGCTCGTGCAGTTCAAAACAAGTAAACGGTTGGGTTTTGGGTTTTAGGCCCCCGGGTTTCCCCATACGCGGGGCCCCCATCACAGGACAAAGGGCCCTTTATCCCAAAATATCCCGCAGGCATTTACTCTCGATGCCTTTTGCCCCTAGGAGCGCGTATAAAATGGTAGGGGTCTTGTACTCAGGCCGAACCCTCTTCAGCTGGGTTCCTTTATGGGGTTTCCCGCAGGCCATCCACAAAAGCCCCTGGTCAGCATTCCAGCATGTGGCTTCTCAAAGGAAAAAAAAAAAAAGAAATCCTAAAACAGAGGTTAAACTGAGAAAATCCCTGCCCTGGTTTTTCCTCCCCTGCTTCCCCCTTTTTCCCGGGGTGAAATCTGTCCGTGGCTTTTCCCGATCTGAAAGTTTTGTCCCCAGGCCCCCTTGTTTCAGCTGTTCACAAAATTTTCACCGGAACAGCAGCGAAACCCATCCATATCTGACGGCTTTGGGTGAGGATTCAGCCACAAAAGGCCCTTTTGAAACCCCTGCTTTAACTTCTGACAAAGACCCTAAAACTTTCTGTAATAGGGCATAGGTTTTTTTTCTCAGGGCCTTAAAAATTTTACTTGTTAAGACAAAACACTTGATCGGGGGGAAATGTAACCCTAATAAGTTCGGGCCCTTTGCACCCCTCCCTTTTCAGTGGGCCGGTGAGGGTAAGGGGGGGGTTTCCCTAGCCCCAAATTTCCCGAGCCCCTCCCCCGGGGCAGCTGACTACCCCCCAGTGACTTCCTGGGGTGTGCGTGCCCCCCCCAGCAAAAAAAACCAAAAAAAAATTTTCCTTTCCCTTTTCCTATTTAGGGTCATCCCCTCTTTTTCCTTTTTATCATGTCCCTCCTAAAGCTGTTAGAGCCTTTCTCCCCCTGTATCTTTTCCCTCCCATTTCCATGAGGGGCTCCACTGTTGGGCTGGGGTTGGGGGCCCGGTCGGGCCCTTTTTATCCCCAGTATCTGCATCCATAATTGGACTACGTGCTGTGTTTCCCCCCATCTTGGGCCCCGGGAAAAAAAATTGGTACCCCCCCCCCGGGAAGGGGGGGGCATTAAACCCCGAAGGAAGAGGATGTGACATCCCCGATGGGGGCCGTAGGGGGGCTGGAGTAGAAAGGGCATGGAAGGGGCGGGGAGTGGCACTTAAAGGTTCAGGGGAGTCTGGGTGGGACTGGGCGGGCTGGAGCAGTAGGTGTGGGTTACAGGAAGGGGAAAGGGGGACTTGTGTCCAGGTGGGTCTTTCTGGGGGGTGGTTCCCTATTGTTTTCAGCGTTCTGTCTTCCCCCCCTAACTTTGCTCTCCACCCCCAAGACAAGTCCCCCCGCCTTACAGGTGTCGGCACAGTTTTCCCCACTTTCCTTTGTTCAGAAACTTTCCCCGGGGATGATACCCAAAGGCAGCTGCACCCCCCCGGGGGCCCCCCCTTTTTATGCATCCATATAGTTACACTGTTTTCCCGCATTCAGCCATCAAAAAAACATTCCCAAAATCCTTTTAAAAACTACCTTCTTTTATATTATCCCCCCCGACATTTCCCCTTTTTCTTATCACAAAAAACTTTCTGAGGTAAAAAAATCACACTTTAGTACTTGCAAATTCCCCCCAAACTACTTCAAATTCTTTTCCCATCACAATGAGACCCCTTTTCTAATAATTTTTTCACTCTAAAACCAGGGAATGGCGCTGTGCACCCAAAACCCCAAAACCCCACATACCAAAAAATTCTTTGTTCCTATCGCAGGACCCCACACGACAGACCCCACAGATGAACAGGGGCGTATCAAAAAGTTTAAAAAAACCGATTTCAGGCAACTGTCTCGCCTTCCTTACACCCCAAGGGGAAAACCTGAATTTTATGATTCCACCCTCAAAAGGGAAAACTCAATTTTCAAAAGATGGGTTTTTCTTCCCCCAAACCAGCTGAACCGGGCTCCTACCTTTGGCCCGGGCTCAAATTCCCCTTTTTTCTATCCCATCGGGAGATTCCATAAAACAATGAGCGCCTCTAGGGCTTTTTGGCTCCGGTGATTCCCCAGCTGACTTTTCACCCTTTCTTTCCCAGCTTTTCTTTTAATTTAGTCCAAACATTTTAAAACCCCCATAAAACAGAAAAAATACCCCCCCAAGGAGTTTTAAATTTTACAGGTCATGGTTCAATTTCATGGGGCCCACTCGGGTTTCCTGTCAGTGATCTAACCAAAATTTAACCCAAAAAGAAATATAGTACAACTCCCACTAGGCGGGGCAACCTGCCCCGGATAAGCAAAAATTTAAAAACCCTTTCTTTCCCGGGACAGATATTTTTAAAGGGGTTGTTTGGGGCCTTTTTCTCTCCTTTTGTGTCCGCAGTGAAGCTTCACCAGTTCAGTTTTTGGTTAAAAAAATCAGATCTAAAACCCATGCCCCCGTTGCAGGCGCCCTCTTTAATTTGAGATTTGCCCCAAAGGGCTTCCTGTCCTTGTGGGGGTTCAAATTTCTTAAAAATAACAAAAGGTGCACCGAGGGGGAAAAAATTTAAACATGCCCCCGTTTGTGAAAGGCTTTCTGGTTTTTTTTCACAAAATTTGGGGGTTTTTTAAAACCCTTGCAAAAGGTAGATAAGGGCATTACATGTAGGCTGTGGGGTCTTTTGGCACGTTCCCTTTTTTTGGGCCACTCCCCAGGGTTCAGGGAAAGTCTGAACAAAGGGTGTTAAATTTTGACTAGTGGCCATCCCCCCCCCCCCTTTGGAAAAAATTTCACGGGCGATCATACCAAAATTTTTACAGGCAGCCCTTTTGTTTTAAAACATAAAGACAAAAGATATACCCACAGCTTTTACATTTTTGTACTATAAAAGTATGGCCTATTATTATATAATATATTTATGTATGGTTTTGGGAAGGGAATAATAATACATTAAAATAGAGACACAAAGGATCACACATATATAATCTTTGTTCCCATCCACAACACTGGTACTTATAGTTCCATATCAGCTGCTGAAGAACTACATGTCCCAGCATACAGATTCTGCACCCATACAATTAGGACATGTACTCAATACTGGTCGGGACAGGAGATTTTAGTTTTTTACCCAATGTTAGACGCCATTTCCTCATACCTCCTCCTTATACATTGTATGGTAATCCGATTAATCTAATAGTGAATGGGGTTGTAGTGTTACAGTGGCAATTGTTGGGACTTTCCGCGGAAGAAAATTACGTATGACACTCTCTGGTCACATCAATAGATTTTCCAGATATTATGTAAAAAAGAAAAAAATTATCCACCCAAAAAAAAGGTGAGAATATAGTAGCTTAGAGATAAACCGAGCGCAATAAAGTGGAAGTGCATTGAAAAACCTGCTGTTGATAAGTGAAAAGGTTGGTAATCAGGGAATGGTGGGTAAGCAGCGCGTCAGGGGAATGGTAGATGGATGTGTGATGCATTGCCTGGATAGCATGAACATTAATGGGGCGAGACGAGAGAGGGAATTCCTTGACCGAAGGGCAGAAGTATTGGCGAACAAGCCTTTTTTGGGACCAGACTGACTGGAAGTCCTGATATCTGAAAAGCATTTATTATTATGGGAGAATCCAAGCTATCGAGGTATCATGTTTAGTACTTGGATTTCAAGGGACTCAGTCCAGCACCATTGTCCCGCCCGTCTGACTCCCTGTTTTTTTTCTACAGACTCCGGGTGTCCCCCCTTTGATAGAATCTACTGTGTTGTCCCCTCCAAAACTCGGTCTGCACCCTGTCCGCATGACTCCTGTCTTCTCCCCCAGTATCATTCTCACGTGGTGTTGTGCAGCATTGTCCCGTTTGTAGCATCATGATTAGTGTTCTGGGGCTGTTGTCTTCTTCGCTTCAGATCAAGTGTAAAGGGTGAACTTCAAGATTGTAGAACTTCTAGTTCTTAAAATGATAAAGTCACTGTTTACAGGTCTCATTGTGCCAGGTGCTGCCAGGTTTTTATTCTGCTAGTAGCTGTTTCTATAGGAACAGGTAAGGTGAGAAGCAATATGGTCCGCCATTGGCACTGGGGTTTCTTCAAGCTTCCTTACCATGGCCCTGTTGTAGCAGTAAACACAGCAGGTATTGTAGTTTTTATAGTTGGGTACAGTAAAGATTGGCAACGGGCACTTATCTCTCTTTTCAATGCCCTGCGTTCATAATGTTATCAATCCTTTGTACTGACACAGTGGTGCAGTGACACTTCTTGTGGAGATTGTCTGTACATTCAGGCAGCACATTACATACAGCAGGTGTTATAGTATTGTGCACATCATATATTTCCAATCATGCGAAGGTGTACTTGATATTCTCCACAGATGTCGTTATAAACCTACTCCTATCAACACTGGTAAAAACATCACATAACAATTGATTTCCAGTAAATGATGTTTGAGTAATGAAAAATGACATAGGGAATTGATCGTGTTTCCTCAAATATTAACACTTGATTAGTAGATAAGCTTTGTTTGTGGTGACGACTCCTCTTTGGAGAAACCAGTGTCTGCATTGCTGTTGGTGGGGGCTTATGGACCGTTATTTCCACACAACGTTCTTCCTCATCCTGAAGTTTCCGTGGGTACTCCTTCTATGAGTCTGAGCTTTAGTTCTTCCATCAAGATAGAATTCTGTTGGATTCCGCTCCTGTTTTTGGGCTCGGGCGGCCTGTTCTAGCCAGACTTGTCTTAATTTTATTTCTCTTAATACACAATTGAGAGTTTCCTGTGTGGGATTCATTGTGTCTTTGCTGAACTGGTCCCCTCGTTTCATGTTCTTCATCATTTGGTAGATGGCAAAGATCTTTTTTAGCAAGAAATGTCTCAGTAACCCATTTGTACCATTCAACTCATTCCTGCCTTCTCTTTTCAGAGGTTATGGTTGCCGGAGTGACATATTCTGCAGCCCCACACCTATCATGTTTCCACCTCCACACTTAATGTTTGTGTCTTGTGGGTGATATGCAGCATCTTTTGGTGTCCTCCACACATGGTGTGAACTGTGGCATCCAAAGGTTCTGAATTATGGTTCTGACAGCTTTATTCTCCCAGTATTTCACAGTCTTTTCTAAATGTTGTTGAGCAGAACTTTTACAAAACTTGAACATACTTGTTTGTTACAGCATATGGAGTCGTTGCGTTCGGTGAGCGTGCATAGCTGGCCGCTGAGGGTCGAGTGCATTACTTTTTGATGTGCCACCTTGCTGATTCCAGATATTTCTGGTAGCTTGTCACACCAGGGGGTTCCATTGGCTTTCTGAAATTCTTTTCAATCCATGTTTTAATTCTTGCAGGAGGAGACGTCCTTGTGTCGTTGAGTCAGCTGTATGCGTGAAATAAGTTTCTTTCTCTTTTTGGTTATGGACCACAACAGTGGGTCACTGGAACCTCGAGGAGTTGAGAAATTCTTCGAGTAAAACAATGCATGTTTTGCAACCAATAAGGTTGTAAGGTTCTATGAAGAAAGCTCACTGGTTTAAGCATCATGAGAGGTTTATTTGTGGCCCTTGGGCTGTAGTGTTAAAACACCCTTTTGTATTGGCAAATAGTTGATCTAGCCAATAGCTATTTTTCAAGCAAGTGGCTGAATGGATTTGTTAATCGTACTTGATAGATGTTATGCTGGTGTCAGAACTGTTCTATTCTTTTTGTACCTTCCTTCTCATATTCAATACTTTTCTTTGTGGCTTGTTCGACTGTACTTAATACTAGTAATTAGATAGCGACAAATTCTATGGCAGTTTTTTCTTTGCCTACTTGACTGGATGGGGTTGTTATTAACATATGTTCATGTCATAATTAGTCAACCTATTAGGGAAAAGAGATTTACTTACAAATTTGGTTTGCTCTTCAAATACTTATTTATTGATTACTGTAGTTTTAGCTATTTAAACTGGTTGTGTAATTAGATTCGTTACATAACTATAATATCAATGTGATTTATTGTTAAGTTGAGGTAGGTTGTTACGCGTTAGACGTCTTGTGGATGAGTAGACTTCTATGACATAATTGAGTGAGGGGAGTAAATAGTTAATTAATGCATTGTTTGATTTTCTATGTTGATGGTATAGTATAAAAATAAGATGGTGGCTGCTTGAATGCAAGGATAAAGCTTTTTATTCGGAATGTGTACGCCAAGAATGCTAAACTGTTAGAGCGTTAGAGAACTCGCCTCGCACCAATCCACCACAAAAGTGTGAGTAGAAAACTCCCCATAGAATTCAGAGTGAAGACTGAGACAGGCTACTGATGTTCTGGAAAGTTATCCTGGGAATACTTTTCCAGCCATCAATTGATTTTCTTCTTCGGGTATGGCCCCTGACAAAGGTTACCATAACTCGCGACCTCAAGCGCAGACGACATGGGCTCCGATCATTCCTGGGATTCACCTCCACTGAGTACTGACCATCCAATCACCCGTCACCAGCAAATGACAAGGTGGCAGCATCTAGTAGTTGTGACCTTACCGCATCTGGAGGAAAAAAAGCCGAATAACCTTTTTGATGGTTTTTGAGTGGGAAGGAATGGAAGACGTGACATGGGGAGAAGGGAAAAATGATACATAGTTGGTGTGAGGGTTAATGTAATAGGTGTTACATGTGTGTTTCAATATGCTAAAGTTTTTTATAAGATAATACAAGCTTTCTCCTTATAATGACCATATCAGATATCCAGTTTGATGGACGATGATTGATGCAGAATTGAAGTGCGCATTCACAAGAGGGGGCCGACGCGATTCCACGTATTATATCTGCACAGCACAGCTAACTGAGTTTCGACTTTAAAGACCGTGTCCTAGAAGCAGCTGGTCTGGTTACATTGCCTGGACTAAATACTTTGAACCAATAGAGGAACTGTGGTGCATCAACCCCTTCTATGGACTGGTCACCACCTGCGCCATAAGAGTCAGGCCTCCTCCGGGGCTCCAACTGCATGCAGCCCATATAATATGTGTGCCTCGCGGGAATAAAGAAAGTAGTGCGTATGGATAAGAATGGACCAGAACAACGCGTGACTCTCTCTTTCAGTGGCCGGCCGGTGCACTTTAAACACTGATTGGGTTACCGTGATGGTGGGGAACAGGAAATCCATTGTCGCTGTTAGTGAGCCTTGACAAATTCTTGGCACCTCTAGATGGAACGTGACTTACGCTCGATACGCAGACCCGCAGACCGACAATGGACTGTGACAGTGAAAACCCGGCTAGCATCATGAGGTTGGTAGGACGCAGCCTACGAGTCACGGTAACGGTTGATACATGATTTTATGTATGCTACTGTCCGTTGGCCGCTAGTTTTGATGTTGTGTTGTTAAGTTAGTTTGTATGTACTGGTCTGATCTGTGGCGTGGTCATAATGGGATGTGACTGTCTTATTGGAAAGGATGCTGTACATGTTACGTCCGAACCAGTTGTGATAGTTGACGGGTCTGGTGTAAACAGGTACCGTGGTCGATTTTTGGATGGTTCAGTGGAGTCTGTTCCCCCTGGTATTGTTCGTGGTTGTACAATTGCTATATATAGCGCCTCGGCAGTCTGAGAAGATAGTGAGGCTGCTTTCCTCTGTGTTATTGATAAAGGTCAGGACGCGGGGGGTCGTGGATTAGGAACCTGCCTGGTCCGGTTGATACGAAGCATTTATCTCACAATAGGGGAATAGTTCTGGGAGGGTTTGTGAATAACGGGGGAGGAGGAGTTACAGTCTTCATAGTAGGTTAATTTACGCTGGGACAGCGGGTGAAGCGGGACTATTGTTTTGTTAGGTTAGGGACTTTTATTATTTTTGATAGAGTTGACACAAGCTGAGATGAGACTGTGATTCGGCACTAATTGGTGGCCACACTTTGTGTAGTGATTTACCAAAAAAAATAGTAGGAAGAGGAAGATATCATTCTTGGTTTCCAATGTTTTAAACGAGAGCAGTATGTTACAGGCAGAAGCGGAGACTGACGAGGAAATAGTTGCTCGGACAGTAAGGGAAGAAATGATGTAAAACCATGCTAGGAAAATGTGACAAACTTGTGGGGTATTGTACTAGAACGAAGGTGGACGGCTCCCGTCGTCTAAAGTTGCAGGGAAATCATAGAAGAGTATCGAGGAAGTTGTGGTGACAAGGGATGGTTTGCACATTTGGCAACAGGCTCATTGTGAGAGCAGCCAAGGTGGATGCATCGCAAAGGAAGTTATTGTTCGGATGAGCAGTTGAGGGTACTGGACGGTTCTGAAAGCGCCTGGAAAAGTTCTGTTACGGTTACATGAATGTCCCGATGGGAGTGTTGTGATTCGTAGAGGCCACGTGACCTCCGCCAGCCGCCCTATAATGGCTCACTGTAATGGTACAGGAAGGGTGGGCCTAGTGAAGTATGTAAAGAACAAAATCCAGGAGGCTGGGTGTGAAGACTTGTAGGAGTCTATGGTGCTGCCCGGGGGAAGACGCCCCCAGATGGGCGGCACCTGTACCACCATGGTCCCCTCGGCCCTATTATCCTCTAGTCACCTCCCTAGGGGGGGGCTGTACTATCAGGTCCCACGCCGCTCCACCGACCGTCAAGAGAGAGATGATCAGGGCATTGGGTCCTCTACGCGTGTGGGATATGTGGTTTAGTGTGGGCAACGCTCAGGAGCACAAACTCGGTCCACCACCCTCGGCCGCATGTAGCAGGTGTTTGTTCCTTGATCAGAAGTGAGGATGGGATTTAGCCCTACTAGCCTCAAGACCAGCGTCAAGGCACGCGAGGTGAGACGAGGACCGAAGGTTCGCAGAGATCTCACCCATACGGGGTTGTCGAGGGACTGGATCATCCACTCATGGAAGGGTCAAGGGCTGCCAGGCCGTGTTGGCATTAACTCTCGGACACAGGTCGTGGTCACGGACAGTGGACTGTAGTCCCCTAATCAAGGTTATCTCAACCCCGTAGTTTGGAGGCGTGAGCTAAGTTTATACGCAGTCCCCCAACAAGGACAGTGATTATGACAATGAGCGAACTTTGGGGAACCCCGGAAGTGTCCAGAATCACTTGCATAGAGTACCCCACGAAGTGAACAGTTCTGTTCACTGTGGGTCATGGAGACTCATCACCCTAACAATTAGGAGCATAGTGAGGCTCCAGGCCATATAACCTGTCATTAAGCCGCAAACGCAGGAGGATTGGCTTCGAAATGAGTGCGTCTAGAAAGTGCGGGGAGGCCGTCCAGGTGGAATGTGTCCGATTCTAGGATAAACAGTGGGGTACCTAGGAGACTGGGCTCTGCATGTGGATACCAGGAGCTGGGCGAGCTGCCATGTGAGAGTAGGTCTAATTACAACACGCGTAGGGCGTGTTTTATGACTGCAGGAATCCAGATGGAATGTAGTAATCCTTCACGATCTGCCATCTGTGGAATGTTACCTATAGCGGCGCCAGCGATGGTCGACCCGTGATGACATGGCATTAGAACGTTCCATCTCTCGTACCCTTTGGTTTAAGCCGGTGTATCTGATGGGATACCATCCTTGAATGGGACAACTGCATTTAATGAGCTATGATGCCAATATATCACTGAAGGCCATGATGTTGGTTTAGAAAGTGATAAGATTGGTGCTCCCGCACAACCAAGCACCACCAGATTGTTGGTGCCAAACAAGGTTAGAGCGATTGGCAGATTTCCCCACGGAGGACAAACCACATGCCCCTTAAATCTTTCATCCCTCTTCCTCCCATCCTCTGCTCACCTGGAACAGCCAGCCAGTCCTGAAGAACCCAAAAGTTTAGCCGCGCACCTGTACGGTGATTGCAGAAGGGGATCCAATATTGGTGCCCTTTTCACCGGTACAGATTAGACTGTCTTGAGGTAAACAAATGTTAGCCTGACCCATGAAGTTTCCCGCAATGCAATTTGTTAGGAAAGACTGACACTGAGGCAGGCTAGATCTGATATGGAGCAACTGGAAAAGATACTAGATACTGTTGTGTTCTATGTGATCTCTAAAACATCTTGATGAGTACCTCCTATCCATCCAAAATATGTCTGGATACAACATCAGGGAATAAGAGACGTATTACTCCTTTTTCGTCTGGTCTCCAGTGTATTGCGAACAAGATTAGTGTGGGCCCAGAACTGCCTGTAGAGATCAGCTTCCACTATGCGAGGATGTCCAACAAGAAAGCGAGGGGGTGTGATCGTGGGTCTGTAGACACATTTGCTGCGCGTTTGTTGCAGCGACAGTATTGGTGGGATTGGGCTTTGTAATTTGGTGGGGTAGAGGATTAGGATTATCCATAACCAATAAGTTACATTGCTCCTTGTGGTTTAGTGCTTTGATTGATGGCCTGGAGAAAAGAAGACCTTAGATTAAAGTCTTGTGCTGGCGCCACCAGACCAGTGTTGGAAAACTTGTCCTCAGAGTACTAAGAGCCTATCTGTAGGTAATGGGAAGTGTACCCAGCCCCTGGTACCACCAGCTCCTACCTAGAGGCCCCTAACAAGTCCAGAGGACACCTGCCACGGAACCAAAGGCCCAGAGAGATAGCCTCCAGTTTGCTGCGCTCATGCAGTCAGCGTCCCCGGTCATTTTAAACGTGTGGGGATTGCAGGGTCCGCCATCCACCAAAAACACCTCGGATTTCAAGAAGTTCTGTAGCTATATGGCTTTTTGGTCGTGCCAGTACGACCGCAGGTTGAGGGCTCCCCTTGTAGAAAGGTTCTATTAGGGGGATAGGCTCAGTTAATCCCCGCACATCGCCTTCATCATGGACTTCTGTAGTGGTGGAAAAATCTAGAGGGTGGGGGTTGGGGGGTTGTCACATTGTTGCCCTGGTCGGCTGGTACCAGACTCTACAGATTTTTGTCACTAGGGTGGATCACGTGCGATTGGGGGGCTTCGGGGCCACGATCTGTGTGTAGTGGTGTCAGTCCAAAGGGCGCTTACACTCCTGAGGTCCCAGACTCCTGCTGACTATACTTAGTCTTGTTTTTGGTGGTTAGAGCGGTCGCATTCATAAGTTCGCCTCTCTTGCGTGCCATTGAAGTGATCTAGGTCCCTTCGGCGTGACGTGTGATGTTTGTGCCCGTTCCCTTGGGCGTGATATCGGAAACTGCTGTGAATCTACTTGGAGCAGACCTTGATGAAGCTCCATGAAGGGCACAAATACCTGCTTTATACTCAAGATGGCATGGAAACTAGACCTTGTTGAGTCCCGGGCAATCCGGAAGATGGGATAGCCTTCTGACTGTGCACCTTAAGGCCTCTTACCTGCTAGTTATGATGTCCTAATGGAACCGATGACATCTAAGATTCCACCTTCCATTCTTCAAAAAGCTACCCCACAGGACTTGTTGGCTCATGGTGGCGTGATGATGTTGGACTTCTGGACCAAAGTACCTGCGTGTGGTCAGTTTGTCCAAGGAGGAAGCGCTTATCCCCGCTTACCACAATGACCCTTTGAAGTCGGTCAGGAAGAAGGTCGTGATAGGATTCGCAGATCTCCAGACCTTACTAATCGCTGGTATCCTAAATTATCCTGTATCCCTCAACATGTAACTCGGCCCCTATATCCGTCAAGAGGAAGAGAAAGAAGGTGAGCCCCAAAGGTACAGGCTAGTAGTGCAAGATTTGCAAAACTGTTAAATGAAGCCACCATATTACGCAAACTCCATATTGGTCCCCACCCGAACACCTTGTTGCTCCTGATGCCTCCTGCTGCTTTCGTTCACGGTGGTTTACTTAAAAGCGTTTTCAGGGTCCTTTCAGAAGACAGCCAATACCTGTTTGCCCTTTACCCTTTCCAAGGCCCCAGTTTTCCGGGGCCAGAAAAACCCCAAAGGGCCCCGAAAAGCCTAAACAAAATTTATCAAACTATGAGGGGTTTTTTCAACAGGGTAGAAGCCCACCCGGATGTTTGCTTTTCAGTATTGGATGACTTACTCCCGGGGGGCCCCCTGGGTCTGGAAGCTGAAATTTCCCCTCTCCAAACATCTCCACAAACTAAGCAAGGTGTCTCAAGAATAAAACAGTGGTGTCAAGCGAAGGTTATCTTCCTAGGTTTCATTGTATTGCCCAAGGAAATAGAACATCTGACAGATAAGGACCGCTGTCCTGCCGATAACCAACCTTCAAGTACCAGAGAATTTCAGACACAACTCCAGTAATTTTTAGGTCTGATCTCTACTGTAGACAATGGATACAGGAGCATCAAGACATTTAGCAAACCGCTCTATGATTGCATTAAACGGAGGCCCAGGTTTTGATGCCCGCCCCAACCCAGCAATCTATGCAAAACAGGAAAGCATGCTTGAGGCTCTTACAGGCAGCTGTCTCAAAAGTCCAGCCTTAGGCTTCCAGGACTACAACCTGTCCTTTCAATCGATTTGTCTCAGAGTCAGGTGGACACGCCCCCTGGAGTCCTCACTCAATGACCATGCTGTGGAAACAACGCCCCCTTGGGATCACTATTCAGAGTATGATCCAGTTGCTCCGTACTGATCGGCCCAACTGCTTGAAGGCTGTACACCGCCACACAGATTTTCACTGGATAAGACCGCAAGACCATCGTCTGGGACATGATGTAATTATTCAGGCCCCCATTGACCTTTGCTGCAGTTCCTACAGAGACCTTGCCGAAAGCATATGACTCATCAAGCGCCCCATATACGCTTACAGTGCTCTTTACTGCTGCCCTCCAATGTGTCTTTCAAGCGGGTTGCACTGTTCTGAACCCAGCCACTTTTCTTCACGGCGGCAGGCGGGGATGAGGATGATGATGGACAAAGAAGAAAGATCATAGGACCATGATTGCTTTTTCGAACTACTGGCAGAAGAAAATCACATCACCAGCTACAGTGGTGGACTGAAGAAATTCCCCAAGCGGATCTCAACCTGTGACAGATGGTTCAAGTTATGCTACTTGAAGACGGACTTTTCATACAGGCATTTGCACATACAACAGAAGATGAAATCCTCATGGCAGAAGCATGCACCCCGTACTTCTAGCTCAAGTTGCAGATCTACATGCTCATGGAAGAGGCCTGCAAAATGGCTCTGAAGGCAAGACTACGAACATATGGACTGACTCCAGATATGCCTACGGCATTGCACACGATTTTGGACACTAATCTGAAAGAAAGAGGATTCTCACAGCAGCAGGAACCCATTGTGAAAGCTTGCAGTGCAAATCAAGTCCCTACTGTCAGCCCTTGAAACTGACAACCAATGTAGCAGTCCTGAAATTCAAGGCTCCACGGTAAATCGGAAAAAGCAGGGAAGCCAGGGGGAACTATACCGCAGACCAAGCAGACAAGACAGCGGCCCTAGGCGCTGAGTCATCCAAGTGGCTGCTGATCAGGAGCTACTCCCATTATGGCAATCACCAGAGCTCAGAAGAAGAGGTTTATCATGGATCAGGAACTGGACCACACCGGCTTGAAGGACTGGGAAACCAGGATGGCCACCACGATACGGTTGAGGTTGTGGAACAACACCTGGCTCTGCCAAGGAGAAACAACAATGGAAAAGGGATAGGAGCTACTGTGCAGGGAAACCTATGGGAAATACAATGGACTTGTTTGTCCTCCTAGGCGAATGTACACCTGCTTTTGTGGCATGAAGCCCTGGGGCACTACAGAGGGAAAGAACCAAAGCATAGGCCTATGTGCTAGAAGCTGTTTACTATGACCCAGGTATTCAGCTCACAATTGATTGCAGCTACAATCAAGCCTGTTTCAGTCTGTGCCACCTGCAACCATCCCCTACAGTCAAGTTACCATGCGCACTTGGCGAAGCCAGAATCATTCCTTCCAAAGGATCCAAGTGGACCACATCCAGATTGCCAAAGAGTGGGAAAATACGAATATGTCTTAGTGGCAGTGGACATGGTTTTCAGGATGGCCAGAAGCATACCCACTGATCACATGACTCCAAAGTAACGGCAAAGAGTTGATACTGAAATAGATTGTGATTGGAATCCCTCAGGTGAATCGAGTCAGACAGTGTCCAGCATTCTCTTCCTCGGTTTTCGAGAATTGATGGAACATGTTAGGGGTAGATTTGGGGCCTCCACACGCGTGTACCATCCCCAAAAGCTCTGCGAAGGTAGAGAGAATGAATGTACGCTGAAGGAACAAACTCTTGAAAATGACACAGTGATTCACATTACTTGGACAGAACTATCTCCAATTGTTCTGTACCATTTCAGACACACTCACACAGGGAAAAACATGGCCTGACCCCCCTTTGGTAAATTCTGTTTGGTAAACACCCACAGTTTTTATTGAATTAGGGGAGCAGGAGTGATAGTGAGAGTACTGATAAAAACTGTTCAATTTGTGATTGACATTGTCAAAGAGCTTGACTATTTTGCATGCGCAGTTTATGCTTCTCTTCCCGAATTACAGGTGAAATTGTACCACGACTTCATATCAATGGTAGACGATAGTGTATGTGAAAAGGCACATCAGAAGAAATTGCCTAGAAACCATTCACAGTGGTTTTGATCACCGAATGCGGTTAAATACTAGAAGGAAAGCCAACTTGGATCCACGCCTCTCACTGCATAAGGGACCCACCACTAGATGATGTCTTGTATATCCTTGCCATGTTGTGTGGGTTCTAGGAGGGAGTAGTGGGAGCACCAATATTTTGGGTGGACCTAAGCAAACGCGTTCAGACTTTCTCATTTGATTACTGTGATATTTTGCCTCGGGATCCGGTGTGTAAGGGTGGGTCTCAGGTTATCCAGAGAAGCTCTCAATCCGGGGTCAGCTCTATTTGTGTGTGACCCGTTGTTCCTGGGAATGAAAATTGTTACTACTGGTCGATGTGGCGATGGAATAGGAGTGAGGATTGGGGATATAAGCCAAAGAAGGGAGGGACCGAAAGGACAAAATGGTGAAGGTCCCTGGTAGTCAGTTGACACTGTCCTTGGGGCCCAAATACAACGCTGGGGCTATGGTTGCTTCCCTAAGGAAATGTTACCAATCTTTTTGAATATCGAGAAACCCGTGTCAGGGGAGACATGCGTTCAGTATGTTCCTGGGGAGCCTATGACGGATCTCTAACTCCCATTAGGACTTAAGAACTTGAAAGATGTTAAGGAAAACCAACCACAAGCGGACCCCAACTGCCCCCCCAGCGGGAAGGCAGATCTTCAACAAGCTGTTGCAGATGTAGTCACTATCCATAATATACGGATGGGAAGATGTCTTCTCCATCGAGACACAGACATCCCCCAGAAAGAATCTGTGGTTTAGAAATGGTCAAATAACACTAGTAGGGCCCAATCTGACTGTTGGCTGTCTGGCTTGTGTGGAGCCAATCCCACACATGGAACCCACCCATACCACATAGTGGAATGAAACTACATGCAGACTGTGTTTTCAAACTACTACAGGAACCAAAGATAAGAAAAAAAATAGGATGTGAAGATTTTAAACCCTTTAAGTTTCAAAACCCAAGGTACGGCCCCTCCAGGAGAGGTGATGGTATTTCCACGGCATTTACAATTGCTTTTAACCTAATGATTCAGTCCAAAGACTCTCTTGGAATCTTCTCAGTAAGGATTTTGTCAGGGAAATCTAACCTCAGGTGAAACTCTTCAAAGTCACACAGGTAATCTTGCTAGATGTCTTTGGTTGTGTGGGAGATAGCAGATTAAGAAGCAGATTTCCACCCTCATGTGGAAAGTTCAATGTAGCTGGTTAGTGTGTTCATGCCTTTTAGAGCCGTCCCATGGATCCGGCTCCCCATAGCGACCCCCCTTTCCCGAAGGGAAAAAGAGAACAATCCAATACTTTGCTCGATGGGGACTCCATTGTCTACATTGATGCATAGAGGGTTCCTAGGGGGGTCCCAGGGACCAGTTTAAGCCCAAGACACAGATAGCAGCAGGTTTGCCTCTCTTATTCCACAGGTCAAATCAACAAAAATGTATATTGGATTATATTATATTTTATTTATAACCAAACTGAGGTTGTTCAATTACAGCAGAGATGGATTGCAAGTGTCTCGAGAGCTAGGCCCCATACAAGAATGACCCTGCAGAAAACGGGATTGGCAATTAGACATGGTTTTAGCGGAGAAAGGGTGGAGGAGGTGGTGTATGGTAGGAGATGAATGTTGATACTTTACATCCAGACAACACAGGGGGTGAAATGGCGAAGATTACAGTTGCCCTGGGTAAATAAAATCAGAATTTACGAAAGAACTTAAGGAGATAATTCAGGAAAGTGATACTTCCTGGGCTAATTGGTTGTCGGATTGGACTGGAGGGTGGAAGCAATGCAGTTACAACAAATTGGTACAATTCTAAAGGTTATATCGGTGGTTTGCTGTTTGTTCTTTGCTGTTGTGCCCCCCTTTAAAAAAAACTACTAGCCAAAATACCTCTGGAGGAACCGGGTTTTATTTTTAATGCAAAGAACGGGAAAACCTCTATGCATAAAAAAAGATAGAGCTTCCCCCATATCAAGTAAGAAAAATGCCAAACCAAAGAAAAATTTAATTTGGGTTTTAGAACGGGAACCTCACATGAAAAAGGTAGGTTAGTGAGGGAAAAGGAAAGGGGATTTTGCTTGAAGAAAATGGCTCTCTGGAATCCTCAGAAGAAATCCCCAACCCCATCCCCCACGATGTAGCAGCTCCCAGGCAAATCTATGTAAATTGGGTTTTGGTATGGGGGACAGGGGAGTCATCATTGAGACCCACAGCCCATAGCTTCCCCTATGGTTGCAGTAAAAAATGGTGATATTAAATTTGTTGGATTATCTACTTTGAACAAGCGCACAGCACCGACCAAAATACTGTCCCCCACGATTGTTGAAGCTTTGTTTGTCTACGGGGAACCAAAAGGTTTTTTGTGCTAGATCTTGGGAGTGGATTTTAAAAATCCCTTGGCCAAAGGATAAAAAAAGGGGACTGCTTTTATCTGCCTCGGGGGTTCTTTCAGTTCGCAAGGATCCCCCAGGGAGTGCCCGGGCGCCCCTCAATTTTCCAAAGATGTATGGATAGGGTGATGGGATATGAATTTCAGGGAATTTCGGGTTTATATTGGATGACCTGAAAAGTTTGGAAAAACTCTAGAAGAACAAAACCCCAAAGTTGTTAAAATACGGGAATGCTTGGAAGGCGGGGCGAATTGCCCCTTTGACAAGTGCCGTTTCTGTCAGAAGACTGTGAAAATGTAGGACACATTGTAAGTCGAGAAGGGATTTTAAAGGGACCCACCAAAGTGGAACCCTGGTAAAATGCCCAACCCACCAAGGGGGGGGAGCTCAGGTTTTTTTAGGATTCGGGGGTACTACAAAGGTTTGTACCCGTATTCAAAGACACAAACCCACTGACTTCTCTCACTAAAGGGGTACCCCCCCTAAAAGGGGGAACAAGTTACCCCAAAAAGTCGGGGGAGAAAAAGGGCCTACGCGGGTTTAATGAACCTTTGGAGAGAGAGGACCCGAAGGGAAAGGCATTTGAAATTAAATCCTGTCGACACGACTCCATTGTTGGCCTATGCGGACCCCAGCAAGCCATATTCCGCATTAGATGTTTTCCTTGGGGGGCTTGGAGCAGTTTTGACAGGCAGGGGGGGGCTCCTGCGACCGACTACAACACAGCCGGGGATTGACGCCAGTGGCGCAACCCCACCCCAAGTTGAATTCTTAGCATTGAAGTGGGCTTTTGTGGACAAACTGCATGACACCTCAAGGAGTGCTTTTTTGAAATTTCACACGACAACATCCACAAACCATGTGAAGAAAACACCCAAGTTTGATGCTACAGCTCGGGACCCGGGGCCAAAGCCTTACCATTTATGATTTCATTTGAAGTATCGACCAGGCACCATAACTTGATGCGATTCTTCTCGCCTGCCAAGGGAAAGGGTATAGAAATAGGATGGGGTATGGGGGGAAAGCCCCTGCCCCGACTAAAAGCTTTTGGTACAGAAAACAAGCGGGGGACTGTTCCGTACAAGGTTGGCCCAAATTCCTAGGGGTCTGGAAAAAGCTCTTCCCCTTTGTTTTGCCACTTAACAAGGATCAACCTAAATTTCCCTCCCAATGATCAAAACCGATTCAAAGGGCCCAAAAGGAATCCCGTGGGGGTGGTTCGTGGTCTGTAAAAAGGGGGCGGAGGGCCGAAAGGAACCTCTGAAAAAAGAAATCTGTAAAGCGACCCCCAAATTTGGTTTCCCTAGTCCTGAAAGTGGCTACTGTTCCCAGAAACCACACGTCAAAAGGAGAATTCGAAGAAGTGGTGCACCCCCCCAATTTCGGAAATGGTCATGAGGGGCCCGCATGAAACAGGGCATTGGGTGTTAAAACTCCGGGTCTTATTTAACCCCGGTTTTTATGGGGCCCAAAAAGGGAAGCTGACATTTTTTAAAAATGCAAGTCATGTTTGCGTGCATTCTGAGGGAAAACTCACCTTCCGCCCCACTTTCAACATCCCACGATGGCCCAGACTTAGTGTTATTGATTTCCTTTCCATTGAACCTGATGGGGCAATTTTTAGCCCAAAGTATTAGTGGTCATACCATTTCAACCCGCTAAATTCCCAAGCCTACACACCAAACCCGAGGGAACACTGTGGTGAAACTTTTGTGGGAAAAGTTCTTTGGAGCGAGTGGGGAGCCCTAAGCACATACTGACCAGGGGAGACTTTAAGTCGGCGATAAAGGGCTGTGTGAAATCTCGGGGTCAAGAAACCAGAACCACACCTTTCCACCCTCAAGGGACCCCAGCCAAAGGGGGATTCAATCGCCCCTTCAAACAAGTTGGGCACTTTTAACCCCAATCAGAAAGGACATGAGTCGATATATCCGTTATCCACGCCTACAATTGCCCCAAGAATGGTCCCTGGTTTTCTCCCCTTACTTCCTAATGTTCGATAGAGAAGCCAGGGTACCATAATATTGTTTTGGGGTTTCACGACCAATCTCCAAAAAACCCACTTAAAGTATGGGTTTTACAGTTGAAGAGGAATTAAAAGGGGGCCCTAGATTGGCTGAACAGGCTTTGGGCGAGAGGAAGGCGAAACAAGACCCGTTTCCGTAGAGTTCGTGAGCAATTCTGCAGCCTGGGGATAGGGGTTTTATTCACAACTGGTCTTCATGGAAACCAAGCTTGCTATCGTTGGGGATCCAGAAAACCTAGTAGAGTAAAACAACTGCCTGGTTTCCCCTCTACAGGGGGAAGCCTGAAAATGGAGGGGGTTTTCAAGACCATATCGCAACCAGGGCCCCCAAACAGAAATTTCAGGGCCCCATCAGCTAAAGCACCGGGGCCCCCCCATGAAAACCCCGCCCCCAGCAACCCGATCGCCCCGCCCCAGCAAAAAAAACGGCCTCTCGGAAAAAAAAAAGCCCCCTTTTTTACCACATAAACAGTGTGAAAAAAAGAACTGTATTGTGTAGTACAAAGCAAAGTGAGTCACAGTCTGTCGCTCACTACATAAAAAATGGCTAAGTAGCTCCACCCTATCCCCCCCAGCCCCTAAAATATCCGCTCCCCCCCGCAGCCACTACAATTCCGCTTCCCCCCACCACCCCCACATAAAAATACCCGCCCCCCCCACACCCACATACAATATCCCCCCCCCACCACCCACATACAATATCCCCCCCCCCCCAGCCCCCTACAATATCCACCCCCCACCAGCCCACATAAAATTTAACCCCCCCACCACCCCTCAATATCCGCTCCCCCCACCACCCACATACAAATGCACCCACCACCAGCCCACAACAAATCCACCACCCCCACCAGCCCACATAAAATATCCACCCCCCCCAGCCCACTACACTATCCCCCCCCATTTTTCCCCTTTGGTCACGCACCTCACCACCTTTAAAAAAAACACCACAAAAAGAAAAGTGTCCCTCCTATACAGGGCAATCGGGGACACATGTACGCGGGCTTTTTTACCAGGGGACATAACCTACAAACCACCAATAGAGGTCCACCCCAGCAAGGTATAACCTAAAAACCCCGCCATATAGAGATACTAGGGGTTCAGACACCACTCGGGTTTAAAACCTACAACACCACCCAAGGGACCCAAAGGGTCAGACACCGCTCATAAAACCCCTACAACACCACCATATAGGCCCACATAGAGGTCAACACCGCTCAGGTAAAACCCTACAACAGCCAATAGAGACCACAAGAGGTAGACACCACTAAAATTTAACCTACAACACCGCCTATAGGACAAAATAGAGGTCGCACCACTCAGGTATAACCTACAACACTGCCTATAGACCCCCAAATAGAGGTAGACCCAGCTAGGTATAAACCAAAACACCCCCATATAAAACCACAAAAGAGGCAGACCCAGCTCAGATAACCTACAACACTGCCATTAGAACCACAAAAGGGGTCGGGACCCCACTCGGTATAATTTCACCCCGCATAAAGCCCAATAGAGGTCAGAAAACCAGCTCAGGTAAAAAACTACAACCCCACCAATTAGCCCACTTAGTGGCAGACACCGCTCGGTATAACCAAAACACCCCCATATAGAGACCCATAGTGGTCAGACCCAGCTAGGAAAACCTACAACACACCACATGGGGCCCACAAAGAGGTCAGAACCGTCAGGTATAACCCTACAACACCCCCATATAGGGGACCACATAAGGTCAGACCCACCCAAGGTAAACCCCAAACCCACCTATAGAGACCACTAGGGTCAGACACCAGCTCAGGTAAAACCACAACACCCCATATAAAACCCACATAGAGGTCAGCACCAGTCAGTATAACCTACAACCCCACCACATAGAGGTCAGCCCAGCTCGGGTTAAAACCTACAACACCCCATAAAGCCCAATAGAGGTCAGCACCAGCTCTTTTAAAACCAAAAACACCGCCATAAAGACCACAAGAGGTCAGACACCAGCCAGGTCACATAATTACAGTAAATACAGCACTGATCCAATATAGAAGCAAAAAACCCTGAAATCGGGGACTCACCAGAACCAATTGAGGGTTTTTTCTTTTCCTTGAGTCGTTTTTTTTCCCTTTTTTTGTCCGTTCCACACCCCCATGTGATTGCCCCCGGGCCACAACTCACCCCTGCAAAAAATACACACAAATCTTAATCCTCAATTTTAAAGCATTTCTTTACCCATTCCCACCTTGTAAAAACCCCCCAGGGGTGGGAGAGGGGGTACAACCCATAACTTGGGCCTAGTACCCAAAGGGGTTGGGGGGGGGAGAGGACTCCCCCCCTGGAGAAATCTCAGCTAGGGCTGTCCCCTAAAAAATTATATTACCATTGGTAGGAAAGGGGCGGGGCCCCGGGGTAATTAGATAGGCCCTATTTAGGTAGGTAAAAACACCCCCCGGAAAATTTTGTAGGCCAGCACCAGGTGGTTGGTGGGTACCTAGCAATGAGTCCCCTTTAGTTTGTAGGCGGTGGGGCCCCTCCTTTAGAGGTTAGGAAGTCAGGGACCCCCCTTTAGAGGTTAGTAGAGTCAGGGACCCATTTAGAGGTTAGGCAGAGTCAGGGCCCCCCTTTAGGGTTAGGCAGCGTCAGGCCCCCCCCTTTTTAAAGAGGTTGGCAGCAGCAGGCCCCCCCTTTTGTTGTAGGCACAGCAGGGCCCCCTTTTAGTTGTAGGCAGCGAGGGGCCCCCTTTAGTTGTAGGGCAGCAGGGCCCCCTTTAGTTGTGGGCCGCAGCCACCCCCTTTATTTTGTAGGCCGCACCCAGGGGCCCCCTTTAAAATGGGCAGCACCCCGGGGCCCCTCCTTTAGATATGGGCAGCAGCGCCCCCCCTTTAGAATGGCGCAGCCGGGCCCCCCTTTAATTAGGCGCATCGGGGCCCCCCCTTTAGGATTAGGCACTCGGGGCCCCCTTTTAGATGTAGGCAGCGCCAGGGCCCCCTTTGATTATGGCAGCACCGGGCCCCCTTTAGTTGTAGGCAGCCCCGGGGCCCCCTTTAGTTGTGGGCAGCACCGGGGCCCCTTTAGTTGTGGGCACACCAGGGCCCCCTTTAGATTGGGCAGCGCCGGGGCCCCCCCTTTAGATTGGAGACCGGGGCCCCTTTTTGTAGGCAGCGCAGGGCCCCCTTTAGTTTTAGGCAGCAGCCAGGGCCCCCCCCTTTGATTAGGGCGCAGCCAGGGCCCCTTTAGTTGTAGGCAGCAGCGGGGCCCCCTTTTATTAGGCAGCACCGGGGCCCCCTTTGTTGTAGGCAGCAGCGGGGCCCCCCCTTTTAAAAGGCAGCAGCCAGGGCCCCCTTTAGAATGGGCAGCAGCAGGGCCCCCTTTTATTGTGGCAGCAGTCGGGGCCCCTTTATTGTAGGCAGCAGCAGGGCCCCCTTTGTATGGGCAGCAGCCGGGGCCCCCCTTTTAATTAGGCAGCATCAGGGCCCCCTTTAGATTGCGCAGTCGGGGCCCCCCCCTTTAGATATGGCAGCCCCCCAGGGCCCCCTTTAGTATAGGCAAGTCGGGGCCCCCCTTTATTTGTGGGCACAGCGGGCCCCCTTATTTGTGGGCAAGCGGGCCCCTTTAGATTTAGGCAGCGTCAGGGGCCCCCTTTTTATATAAAAAAAAAACCCCAAATCAGTCACTTACCTGGCCTCGCTCCCGCCCCCCGGCCGCTCCGTGTCCCGCCCTCCGTACTCCCCCCGGCCCCGAACTGCGGTTGCATAGGCGGGCGGTGAAGTGAGTCCCCCGCGCCCCCTACGTACAGTGGGGGCCCGGCGCCCGGCGGGCTAAAGGCCTAGTGTCTTCACCCTCCGGGGGGATAAAGGGGAGCGCAGCGTTTGGGGGCGTTCCCTGAAAAACCGCGCACCCCCGGGAGTGGGGGGACATCAGCCCCCGCTCCCGGCCCAGTCCCCTAGCGCTGGGGACGGGGGGGGCCCGGGGCGTTCAGAGCCGGATCCCGGGGGCCGGGCCCGGGGGGCGCGGCCTGCCTCCGGGGCCCGCAAGAGTGGGGGCCCCACCTGTGGCCGGGCGGAGCCGGGTTTTGGGCGGCTGCGCCGCCGGGCCCCGCTCTGCCGTGGGGAATGGGGGGGGGCCCCGTTTGCCACGGGCCCCCTTATTCCACCGGGCCCCATACGGGAGTCCCGGTTTGTACCCCCTTTTTTGGCGGCCCTGCCCAACACTGTTCCTTTTGGGGAAAAGAAATCCTTTTTTAAAATTGCAAGACAACAAGTCCACCCCCATACCGGCGACCTCCCAGGAGGAGCCCCCCTTCACAAAGTGCCACCCTGTGATTAATTTGCAAGCAGATATTAAACCCAGTGACAAGGGGGGCCAGACAACGTGGGTCTGCAACCCCCTTTTTTACGTTGAGATATAAAATCGCCCTAGGGGGAGCCCAAAAAAGAGTCTGTCCAGAAGTCTTTGAATGTCTCCCGTTGGGGGGGGAAATTAGTTTTGAAGGGGTCACCGGGAAGGGAAATAACCACTGAGAAAATACGCCTGACAGTCAAGAGTGGGAGTCGAGGAGGGGGGCCCCTGTAGTCACACCTCCCCAGGGGACACAAGAGCCCCTGATCGCCCATATAAGATCGGGCATAATACTGAGACCCCCGAGTGTAGCCCAAGTTTAGTGACTTTTTGCCCTATTTTCCCTCGTTCCTGTAAGGGTGCGATTTATGTGTGTCTGCAGGGCCGCCTCCCATTTTGGGCCAGGGAGGCCCCCTCCCGGGGGGGCCCCCGGGGAAAAAAGGGGGGCCCGCCAGGGTCAGTGTAAACAAGGTGTCGCCTGTTACTTAAAAACATCAGAGGCTGCTGCGTCTCGCTTTCCCCCCTGTCCTGCCTGCGCGGCAGTCACTCAGGGGGCTATATGAGCGCAGCACGTCCCCCCCTCCTGTCCCTCTCCCCCCCCCCAGGGAAATTTTTCCCCCAATCTCCTTTACGGCTCCTGCTCCCCCCCCGGCGTCCCCCTCACCCCCGGGGGTCACCTCGCTGTGGCCCCCAGTAGTGACTTCAAATGCAGCAGAGTCCTCTGGGACCCGGTCCGACAGCAAAGCAGGTAAGGGGGTCTATGGGATGAACCGGGTCAGGGGGGTGAGCAAGCGCATCATATAACGCTTCATGTGGGCACCCTTGCCCCCGGATACCGCAGTCTAGGGGTTTTTAAAGACTGCTGCTGTTGGGGCAAGGGTGGTGATCACATAAAACTGTGACATAGAGCATGGCTCAGCCGTCCTGTGCCCCCCCCCAGATCCCACAAAACTAAAAGATTGGGAATTAAAAAAAAAAATTAAAAAGACGAATTAAAAAAAAAAAATTGCAAAAACCCTTTTCCCCATTAAAAAACACTTTATTTGTAAAGAAAAATGACGTTAACCCCTTAAACCCCTGGTGCCCGAAAAAAGGCCTTAAAGAGGTCGTCTCACCCAGGGGTCGTGCTTTTATGCTAAAAACTTGCAAAAACAATGTCCATTAACGTGCCTACCTATTCCAGACTCCCCCTTTTTGGGCGCATCAGCTCTCGGTCGCTATAGCTACCGACCTGTTAATCTCTCCGAAAACTGTCAGCACAGTTGCTATAGCTACAGAACCCGTTCAAACCTCCTGAAGTCTGTCAGCACTGGGTTTAATAGTACGATTTTAAACTCCTGATAGTCTGTCAGCATGGTTGCTATAGCACAGACCGTTCAATCTCTCCTATAGTCTTAGCACGGTTTTTATACTAAGACCCGTTCAATCTCTCCTGATAGGCTGCCAGCACTGGTTGCTATAGAAAAGGGCCCCGGTATCTTCCTGATAGGCGCCAGATGGTTGTATGCTACAACCTGTTCACCTCTCCTGATAGGCGCCGACGGTCCCCTATAGCTACAGACCTGTTCAATCCTCCTAATAGGCTGCCCCGCGTGGGCATGGGTTTCAGACCCGTGTGATCTCTCCTGTAGGCTGCCCGCACTGGGTTTCTATAGACAGACCTGTGTGACTCTCATGATAGTTGCCAGCGCGGTTGCATACTACAGACTTGGTTCTACTGCAGCCAATGGAAGCCAGTAAACATCCCCCGAATTAAAAGTAAAGCCAAGAAAACAGGACTGAGGGAAAAAGGGAAACAATGTGTGGGCAACCCCTTTAATGACACAAATACATTTTTTATTTTTGCCTCCCGCATTTCAACAGTCACAACTTTATTTTTCTATAGCGCAGTTGTAGAGGAATTGTTTTTTTTGGGAAGAAATTGTATTTTTTGGGGGGGTGTTTACAAAAAAATTACTGCATAATTTTTTTAAAAAAAAATTTTGCCGTGAACATAAAGGTTTTTGCTTTTTTTAATTTTTTTTTTTAACCATTTCACAATAAATAACCTTTTAAATTTTACTTTTATTCGGTCGGTGGGTACCAATAGGGTTTGGGTTTTATTTGTGTGAATATATGCACAATAATTTTTTAATTAAAAATTTATTTTTCTTTTTTTCTATACTTTGTTTTTATAGGTTTTTTATTTTACACTTTTTCTTTTTTTTTTTACACTTCATAATGTTTTAGCAATCCCGTAGCAAAATACTTATACTTCTTATGTTTTAAAAATTAACTATGTTCTATGAAATAGGGGTTTTTTTGGAGTAACACCCAGTGCGCCCTGACCAGGGTTACAGACGAAACTGGAGTACCCAGGTCCCCAGGGCAGAGCTAGATATCCCCCAGGCTCCCTCGGGTCGCAGGGGTCCCCCGTGACCCGATGGGAGCCCAGGGAATCCCCTTTGATATGCTGCAGTCAGGGGCTTCAGCAATAAAGGGGTTAAAAGGCGGGATCAGGGGCGCATCTGGTCCCCGCCATTTATAGAGACTTCAATAGTTATCCCTGAATGAATTAAAAAAAGGAAAAAAAAAAAAAAAAAAAATGTATAGAAAAAAAAATATTAAATTTGGCATTATTACATAAAAAACCCTTACAAATATTTTGTATCCATATGCCATAATAACCCCCTTTAAAATTTTAAAGAATGGGTTATTTTGTGTAAATTTTAAAAGGGATAAAAAATAATTTAAAAAATAAAGGGAAAAACACTTTTTTTTTGTTCGTGCTGACATTTTTTTTTTAAAGAACTATGCAGTAGTTTAAATGTAAAATCAAACTACTCCCCCCCCAAAAAAACTTTTCCCCCATAAAGCAAGCCCCCCAAACAGCGCGTCATTGATTTTTGGGGGGAAGCATGTGGGCCCTTTTTTATCAAAAAGGTCTAATATTTTATTTTGTTGCAACCAATCAGGCTCACTTTTTATTTTTTTTACTGCTCTGAAAAATTAAAACTAAGTTCTGATTGGGCGCTATGACTTGATGGTGTAGTGAACGAAAAAGTAAAAATTTTTAATAGTATTGAAAATATGGTTGGGGCCCAGTAAACATTTTGCCCAGGGGCCCATAATGCTGTTAAGCGGCCCTTGTTCCCCATTGTGTTGGGAAGTCGGTGCTTTAACAATGCTTGTATTCCGTGGTGAGTTTCATTTCATGCTTGGAAATTTTGAGACTCACCGGGGGGGAGTGAACCCCCCAAAGGGGGGGGAATGTTTTACGTGGATTCTATAGAAAAAGGGATTTACTCTTTTTTCCCCGAGATGCATTGGGTTCACTCTCAGGCCCTGGTTTGGTGACATCACAGGGAAAAGGGGGGGAGAGGGGAAGTGGGGCAAGCTTTGGGAAAGGCGAAGTGAGGAGATACAGGGCAGAGAGCTTGAGGAGAACGATATTTTCCCCGTGTGTCATGAGAGGGCCGTAGTCTGTGGGGGGGCCCCCGTCAGCTGCAGACCCCCCTTTCCCCCCCAGGAGAATCCTTCTCCCCTGCCAGGGGCACCCACCTAATGTACAGCAGCAGGATGGAGTCCCTTGCATCAGAAAAAAGTGAGGGGGATCTGGGAAACAGGCTAATCAGGAAATTTTACATTTTGGGGTGGGCTATCCCGGATTGAAGGCTGAGATCTCCAAGTGCACCAACGTTTCCAAAAGAGCTCCAACGCCCGGCAACTGGGCCCCAACAGTTTAACTGACGCTGCATTGCGGCAGCCATTTTGATTGCACCTCACTGTGATTGATCAGTTAGGAGAGGGTAACTGATGTATATTACTGTGGATTACCTGCGTAGGCCACCACGATAAAAAGAGACAGAACTGTAACTCTACCAGTAGGGGAGAATTTTGTACTTAGTTATTGATGCTTTGATATGTTATGTGTTTCACTTCCATGTTTGCAATTCTCCAAGCCATATATCACCTATTAATCCGTTGAAATAAATCTGCTAAGAGTTTTATCCCCAACTCTGGGAGTGTGTACTGAGCTTAGACAGGGGTTTCCCGAGTCGACCCCTGGTAGAAGAGGAACCACCTTTCCTGCATATCTGGAGAGCTGATACGAAGATTCGGGTGGAGGCACTGTGTCATAGAGAGGTGAGAATGACAACACACCCTGCCCAAGGAGGTTGGCACAAAGGGGTGTTACATTGAAATACATTACTAGTATCTGACTTGTATCTTGGGAGATTGTCCCAAAATAATGCAAAGAGTAAGAGATAATGATTTTGCCGCAAAGATTTTAGATCTTTGCAGCGCAAGAAAATTGCCCTAGAGTACAGAGATGGAAATCCAGGGCAATTTCAGCAATAACCCTTGGGAAACGTCCACGTGCAGGGAAGACTGATGATATCAATGGACCGGGAGCATGCTTCTGGTGACTTAATCCCAAGAAATAGTCCTATCAATTATTCCACTGGGTGAGGCAATTGTAGTCCAAGCTGAATTAACTGTGCACACCAGTGATTAGTCTAGCTCAGTAGTGCCTGAAGATTTTACAGCAAGACTTCTGAGCTGGACTCTGTTTGCATGGTGGGGAACAGAGCTAAATTGGTTCCCATGGCTATGTTCTCCAAATTCTCGGAGGACATGCACCCCGGGTATGAGGCAATAGTGTTGATTGTTTGACGGCGATGGTTGTGTGTCCCTTTTACCAATCATTTTAGGGCTCTTCAGCAGGCTTCAAATCTCACAAATCTGTCTTTTTAGCAAACCTACTCCACCTTTCTTATGGAGCCATGCACCCATGGGAGAGAGTACAATCCAACCCCCTGCACAGGATGGATGAACTGCTATCTACAGCTATTTCCTTGATTGTTCTGTCAAACTGTCATGGCAGCCCCCACAGAAAAACAGGGCTCCTTTATGACATCATTGTCTCTGGCTGCAGAGTGCTCCATTGTGACATGCGGAGTATTCCGTCTATGCAATGCCTTTTAGATACAGGGAACGGCCATTTTGTTCTTGAAGTTTGTAGGTGCGGCCATCTTGTTTTCAAATGGAACTTTCGATTTCCTCACAACAAATACATTTTGCAGTCCACAAGAGGAGGTCAAAAGTGTACAGAATCCAAGTCATTCATCCACAATCGCTGCTGAAGGCTACTACAGTTTGTATTTCTCTTGTTTTGTTAATGTTTCTATTGAAATACATTTTTAGGATCTGAGATATTTTGGGAGATTGTTCCAAAATAATGCAAAGAGTAAGAGGTAATGATTTTGTCAGAAAGATCTTAGATCTCTGCAACGCAACAAAATTGCACAAATGGACAAAAGTGGAAATCCAGGGCAATTTCCGCAATATCCCTTGAGAAAAGTACACTTGCAGGCAAGACTGAAGAAATCAAGGGACCGGGTGCATGCTGCTTGTGACGTAATCCCAAGAAATATTCCTATAAATTATTCCACTAGGTGAGGGAATTGTAGTCCAAGCTGAATTAAATGTGCACACCAGTGATTAGTCTAGCTCAGTTGTGCCTGAAGATTTTACAGCAAGACTTCTGAGCTGGACTCTGTTTGCATGGTGGGGAACAGAGCTAAATTGGTTCCCATGGCTATGTTCTCCAAATTCTCGGAGGACATGCACCCCGGGTATGAGGCAATAGTGTCGATTGTTTGACGGCGATGGTTGTGTGTCCCTTTTTCCAAACAACTTAATGGCTCATCACCAGGCTTAAAATCTCACAAATCTGTCTTTTTGGCACACCTATTCCACCTTTCATATGTGCCCACGCACCCATGGAAGAGAGTGCAATCAAACCCCCTGCACAGGTTGGATGAAATGCTATCTACAGCTATTTCCTTGATTGTTCTGTCAAATTGTCATGGCAGCCCTCAGAGAAAAACAGGGCTCCTTTATGACATCATTTCCTCTGGCTGCAGAGTGCTCCATTGTGACACGCGGAGTGTTCCGTCTATGCAAAGCCTTTGTAGATACAGGGAACAGCCATTTTGTTCTTGAAGTTTGTGGGGGCGGCCATCTAGTTTTCAAATGGGACTTTTGATTTCCTCACAACAAACACAGTTTGCAGTCCACAAGAGGGGTTCAAAAGTGTACAGAATCCAAGTCATTCACCAACAATCGCTGCTGAAGGTTTCTACAGTTTGTATTTCTCTTGTTTTGTGACTGTTTTTATTGAAATACATTATTAGGATCTGACATATATTTTGGGTGATTTGTTCCAAAATAATACAAAGCGTAAGAGGTAAAGATTTAGCGAGAAAGATCTTAGATGTCTGCAACGCAACAAAATTGCACGAGTGGACGGAAATGGAAATCCAGGGCAATTTCAGCAATATCCCTTGAGGGAGGTCAACGTGCAGGGAAGACTGATGAAAACATTGGACCAGTTGCATGCTTTTGGTGACTTAATCCCATGAAATAGTCCTATCAATTATTCCACTAGGTGAGGCAATTGTAGTCCAAGCTGAATTAAATGTGCACACCAGCGATTAGTCTAGCTCAGTTGTGCCTGATGATTTTTCAGCAAGACTACTGAGCTGGAATCTGTTTGCATGGTGGGGAACAGAGCTAAATTGGTTCACATGGCCCTGTTCTCCAAATTCATGGAGGACCTATACCCCTGTTATGGGGTAATAGTGTCGATTGTTTGCCAGCGATGGTCACTTGTCCCTTATTCCAATCAATTTAGGGCTCTTCGGCAGGCTTAGGGCATGTCCACACTGCATGGGTTTTCGGCCGGTTTTTCAGGGGTTTTGGGGTTTTTTTCAGACCGCCTAAAAAAACCGGCCGAAAATACACAGTTTTGCTCTTTGGAAAACCCTGCCAGTCCCACGCACGGGTTTTTGCCCATGTTTTGTCCCCCGGCGGACCGGCGGCAAAAAAATTGAAATCCCACAATTTTCCGCCCGGTTTTCCCGGACAGAAATGTGTTTGCTCAATGGGAGGGGAGGGTTTTCTCCGCTCATCCGGGAAAACCGCCCCCCCCCACCCGGGAGGACGCCCAAAAGGGACAAATACCGGCCGGCAAACCGGCCGGTTTTTTGTCCTTCCCGTGTGAACCCCCCTTAAAAATCTCCAAACTGTTTTTTTTCACCCCTATTCCCCTTTCTTTAGTCCCCAAAGCACCCATTGGAGAAGTGCATCAAACCCCGCACAGAGGGATGAACTGACTACAGTGAAGGGGGATCAGCCGGTGGTAGGAAATACGGGGACCAGCCCTTTGCTCTTTTTAAAACCCCTTAAAGGACCAGGCGTTTTTTTTGGTGACACGTTCGTTTTTCCCCTTCCTGCCTTCTAAACCCCTAATTTTTTTATTTTTTTCCACTTACTAGACACATTGGGGGCTTTTTTTTGGGGGACAAAATGTACTTTCTAAGGTGTTATTCATATATATAAATATACGGGGAAAACCCAAAAAAAAATTCCAAGTGGGACAAATTGTGAAAAAAAATGTTTTTCGCCAGTTTGCGGGGTTTTTGCTTTTTTCGGTATAATCTTTCGGAAATATAATGTGTTATTGATTCTACAGGTTTTTACCCTCCCGGGAATACCAAAAAGTTGGTTTTGTTATGTTTTGGTACCCTAAAAAAATTCCAAACATTTTCATTTTTAAAAAATTTGCGCCACACGCCATTTTTGTGCGACCAATAATTTTTTTTATAACACCTGTACGTCATGAGGGGGGGGTTTTTTTGCGGGGTGAATGTATTTTTATCGCAGCTTTGGAATGCACGCAAAATTTTTTTATATTTTTTTTTTTCCATTTTTTAGTGACGTAAAGACCAAAAAACGCAAATTTTTTTTTTGGAATTTTTTTTTTCTTCGGTGTTCAGCATAAGGGATAAATGTGTATATTTTTTTTTGATCGGACTTTTTGGACGTGGCGAAAACAAAACTTTTTTTATTATTTTTTAAGATTTTATTTGTAAAATGGGGAAAGGGGGTTTAAAACCCTTTAAAAATTTTTTTTTTTTTTTTCTTTAAAATTTTTTTTTTTTTTTTTTTTACGTAACATTTTGCCCCCCTATGGTGCTTGACCACAAAGGGGGGATTGTTAATACAACCTAATGCATTGCATTGGCAATGCATTAGGGTGTACAAAGATGGCGGTTTCCCCACTACCTGTCTGCAGACGGAAGTGGAGCAAACCGGCCAGGGTAAGTGACGGGAGCCTTCACAAGGCTCCCCACCACCATGCCCGGTCGTCGGATCGGCGCAGGTGCCGATGACCGTAACGATCGGTGCGCAGGCACGATCGGCGTTCATTCAGACGCCGCGGCCATCTTTGCCGCGGTGTTTGAATGGGTTATAACAGCGCCAGCGGGCGGAGCCACCCGCCGGCGCTGTAACATGCCGGGTGTTAGCGGCGATTAGCCGCTAGCACCCGCCGATTGTGCGGGGAGGTCGCGGAGCGATCCCCCTGCAAAGCCCCTTAGCGGCCCTGGGACATACTGATATGCCCAAGGTCGTTAAGGGGTTAAACGTTCAGATGTTTGTTTCAGCCTTAAGCAAACAGCAACATAAACGTGGGCTTAACTTCAGCCAGAACGCAGAGAAAATAAAACAGGTTTACACAGTCCATGTGGGACACTTACAGTCCTGTGTCCAGATCAGGCCTCCAGCCTTCCTTGTCTCCAACTGAGACCGGCGGGTAGTCTGTTCTTGGGAACTTCTGCAGTGCACACCAGCACTCTCCCAGCATCACAGACAATCAATCACCTCTACCCACCTGACCTCCAGGCTTACATACAGCAAAACAAACCCTGGCCTGGGTGACCCGAGCATTTTTCCCATTCTTCTCTCTTAGCCATCTGAGCGGGCATGATCTGACACCAACCTAAACCTGCACCCCAGTAGATAGTAATGCAGGAAATCCAGGGCCCACTTAATGGCTAGGCACTCTTTCTCGTTGCTCGAGTAATTATTTTCTGCCGGAGACAGCTTCCTACTCAGATAGCTTACTGGGTGCTCTTCTCCATTTACGACCTGAGACAACACAGCCCCCAACCCCGTATCCGACGCATCTGTCTGAACCACAAACTCCCTGGAAAAATCCGGGGCACCCAACACGGGCTGCCTACAGACGACTGACTTTAGTTTCTGAAAAAACGAAGATGGACTTCAGCATAAAGATTGCTAATTTAATAAAGAATCAGGAATACATAAAGTGCAACGTTTCAGCTCAAAAAAATACTGTAGAGCCTTTTTCAAGCATAATTTCAGCTCCAATTGTCACCATATATATGTTTCATAAGTAAACTCCCCCTAAGGGGTCAACCAATCAACATCGTGCAGTCATGTGATCATAATGTACAATAATTCATACCTCATTATTATATATATCCACCTGTGTCACAAGTGTATATAATAAAACATTTACATTACTCATATTCAACTCTATGGGATCAGTCGGTCAGACACGATGCATTCGGCGTCTATGTTCCCCATCTGCGTATGACAGGAAGCTACGCGTTTGCCAGTTACAACTAACTCGTATAGATCCAAATGCGCATGTCCGTGAGGGCACGTAGCCAGCAGAAGGTCTCGGACTCAATGTGATCAATGCGCATGCTCTATGCCCCAACGTACCAATGTATTGCTCATATATAAAGATATTTATCTCAAGAACACGAGCATAAAGTAATGCTAAAATATTATAAAGCGGGTCCTAGGAGACAACATTCATAAACAATGGAATAACGGGATCATTATGCCGAGATCCAACATCAAAATCCAGAAAAGGAGTATCATAAAATATGACACCCATTCCCGGCATTGATGGCACTGTCCCAACCGCGCCACACAATATGTGAGCGAAGAGTGACGTGCAGGACCAATTGTGGCTTATTTGTCCCAAATCCATGCAAAATGTGCCAAGCATATATCCAAACAACGGACCGATCATAAGTAAGCATATTATATAACGTTCATCATATTAGCAATTAATTGAGGAGCACCAAGGGAACATAGATGGTCCTCCCGTGTGATCCCATTCACCAATATTTATCCTAAGGAAACATAAAAAAATATAAAAATAAGTACAATATCCAAGTGTGTTAAAAACATAATTAAAACAATCAAAGCACAATATATTATGTATACAGAGAACTAGACCTTATTAGTGTTAAACTCAATATTGAGACCATTGGGATGTAAACAATTCAACTCATATATCCATTTGAGTTCCTTCTTTAATAACAGTTTCTCTCGACACCACCCCTTCTCATACTCGGAACATGATCAATCACTCTAAATTTAAACTGTGAAATAGAGTGATTGCATTCATTAAAGTGACAGGTAAGTCCAACATTTTTCTACTGATGGTGCTCTTGTGTTTATTCATACGTTCTCTAACTTCCATTGTGGTCTCTCCCACATAAATCTTGCCACAAGGGCATGTGATCATGTAGATAGCATATGTTGTACGACATGTATATCTACCTCTAATTTTGATAGGTTTGCCTGACATTGGGTGATAAAACGTGTCACCCTTGATCATATTATTGCAGTTACTGCAACTAAGACAAGGAAAATTTCCCATCTTAGGGGGTGCCAAAAAGGATTGTCTCAACCCTGTTAGGGAAGGAAGGTCAGATTTTACCAACTGATCGCACAAATTTTTACTCCTTCTATAGGCCATCATGGGGACCTCAGAGAACTCTATAATATCCGGGAAACCTTTTGCAAAATATGCCACTCTTTTCTCAGTGTCTCGGATATCTTAGGGATCCTACTATATGTGGACACAAAAGGAATTCTATGATTATGATCCTTCCTCTGTAAACTCAAAGTGTCAGATCTTTTAATCTTTCTAACTCGTTCCTTATATCTTTTGAGGAGTGGTTTAGGGTAACCCCTTTGGATAAATTTCTCACACATTTCCTCAATTTTCTCTTCAACATTCAATTCCTCTGAAACAATTCTTTTTACACGCAGTAATTGACTCCAAGGTAATGAGTTTAACATGTGTCTCGGATGGTAACTATCATAACTCAAAAGGTTGTTTCTGTCCGTCTCCTTTACAAATAAATCCATTTCTAATTTATCTCCTTTAATGTAAATTTTTGTATCCAAAAACTCAATAGATGTATGAGAAAAAACCTTAGTGAACTTCAAACCTGCTCTGCAACCATTTAAGAAAGTATGAAAAAGCTCCAATTCCTCCACTGAACCAGTCCAAATCAAAAAAATGTAATCAATATAACGCCACCAACGCAGGATGTGCTCCGACAACCCAGAATGGTAAACATATTCCTGCTCAACAAATGCCATAAAGATGTTCGCATAGGTCGGGGCCACGTTGGACCCCATAGCTGTTCCTCTCCTCTGAAGATAAAACTGGTCCCCAAAGAGGAAATAATTCCTCCTGAGCACCAACTCGAGGAGAGTGAGGATGAAATGAGAGTATCCCGGAGCACATCCCGCCAACGCTCCAGATACTGCGGATAAACCAGCCACATGTTCAATTGACGTATAAAGTGAGACTACATCAAAGGAAACTACTTGGTGTAGTGAGTGATAGGCTATCTCACTATAGGACGATCTGCTGCATTTTTTTGCTTGTGTGGACTTTACTTGTTAAGGACTTCGGTGCTGGCCCAATTTTTGAATTTTTAGTTTCTGAAAGGCCCCTTCAGCATCCAGGGACCATTTAATCACGGCTATCTTGGCTCCTTTCGTCAGGTCGGTGAGGGGCACCGCTATCTCTGCAAACTTGGAAATGAACCGTCTATAGTACCCTACAATTCCCAGAAACGCCGTACCTGTTTTTTGTTCTGGGGGCGGGGCCAGCTTTGGATAGCTTCCACTTTATTAAGTTGAAGTTTGATCACTCCTCGCCCCACGATGTACCCTAAGTATTGGGCTTCTTCCATCCCTATGGCTGACTTGCTGGGGTTATCCGTGAAACCCGCCTTCCTTAACGCCCCTAGGACAGCCTGAACCTTAGACAGATGACTTTCCCAGTCCTGACTAAAAATGACTATGTCATCCAGATAGGCTTCCGCATAATTCCTGTGGGAACGCAGCACCCGGTCCATGGCCCTCTGAAATGTGGCCATGGCTCCCTGTAAGCCAAAAGACATCTGGACATTCTGAAAAGACCCTTCAGGCGTGGAGAACGCTGTCTTTTCCGTAGCCTCCTTTGATAATGGAATCTCTCAATACCCTTTGGTAAGATCCAGGGTCGTGATATACCGAGCTGGACCCAGTTTCTCTATCAATTCAGCTACCCTGGGCATGGGGTAGGCATCTACCTTAGACACCTTGTTTAGTTTACGATAATCGTTACAAAACTGCCACTCCCCATTGAGCTTCGGGACGAGGACTATGGGGCTGGACCACCCACTTTTTGATTCCTCGATCACCCCTAGGGCCAACATTCATTGAACCTCTTTTGCAATAATCTCCCTGCGAGCCTCGGGCACCCTATAGGGTTTTAAATTGACCCTTACCTGGGGGTCAGTGATTATCTCATGTTCGATGAAGGCGGTTCGACCTGGAGATTCTGTAAATAGAACTCTATTCTGTATAAGTAACTGTTTACACTGTTGCTTTT
>JAODAL010007570.1:0-15000 GCA_025379985.1 Phyllomedusa bahiana
AGCCCAAAAAATTTGAACACATCCATTTTACTGTAGCCGGTCCACCCTTTCCCCCTTTCCATAAACAATCGAGAACAATTTGGCCCCCTCAGAGGGGGGGTTATCTGGGGCTTGTCTAGGGGGAATTTTGAAAATCAGGAAATGAGAGAATAAGGTTTCTAATTTGATTAAAACTCTCATCTAAAAGATGGTGGAAATGACTCCACTCTGAGGGTCCCCGGTTATGATTTTGGCCCGCGGGGTCAGCTTTGGGGTCCTCTCTTATTTAAGTTTTTATTTAAAAATATAGTGGAAGGGATCAATAGCACGGTTTCTATTTTTGCAGAGACACCAAGCTATGCGGGGTAGTGCAACTATGGAGATGCTCAAAAATTCAAGCAGCCCTGGAACAGGTGCTTGGGCACCATTTGGGCAAAGGGGGTTCAATTGGAAAAATTTAAAGGTTCTCTCTGGGTAGAAATAATCGCGGCATCAATGCCTAGGGAGAAAAACTTGGAAAATCGCTTGTTGAGAAAGAGGGGGCTTTAGACATAGATACAGAACAGCATGCATGTCAATCACTGCCTCTAAGGCAAGAAAGTTTTTGGGTGTTTTTAAAAAAGGCGGACTCGGGGACAAGATGTAATTTACCGCTGTTAAAAGATTGGTGCGCCTACTTGAATATGCGTTCAGTTCTGGGCCCCAGTTTTAGAAAAGTGAATGGAGCAGAGAGAGTGAAAAGACAAAAACCAAATTTTAAAGGGGAATGGAGCATCTTTTATAGGAGAGGTTAGTAGAATTTAACTTATTTAGTCTTTAGAAAAGACGCTTGGGGGGACACGATTACCTTAATAAATATATAAATGGTCCCCCACAAAAAGTATGGGAAAAACTATTTTAAGTAAAGCCCCCTTAAAAAAAGGGGCCATTCCCTTCGATAGAGAAAAAAAATTCAATTTCCGAGGAAAGACCTTCAGAAAAAAACTGTAAATCGTGAAAAGCCCACCGAGAGCGGTCCAGCAGGACCGTAGAGAGTTTCAAGAACTTTGTAATATCTGAAAAAAGATATTAATACGTTTGACTATGAACATTTTGGTCCTGTGGTGCGGTTCTGCGGTCAGAAATGGGGTCTTCCCGGAGCAGATTGGTTTTGCCTTGTGGGGTTTTTAGGGCTTAAAAACCCCTTTTCCCTTCCCTTTCCCCAATTTTTCCCCCCGTGTTGAATTGATGGACACGTTCTTTTTCAACCCTAAAACTATGTAACAAAAGGCAATCCCCCGGAAATAATTTTGAATGTACCACACATTGAGCAAGACAAGTTTCTGCAGCTGCACCTCCCCCTTCCTCTTTCTTCTATTTATTACTCTAACAACAATTACGGACTCTTGCAGAATGAGTTTATTTGAAGCCATGATCAATATCAGAACCTGATAGATCAGGAAAGAGAATGTAAGGGTTCTGGTGACCGGTCCTCAGACTTATCCATTTTCTGGGTATATTCCCAAAAAAATCTTCCTGAGGGGCCCCGCCTTTTAAAAACCTTTTTATCTCTTTTCCTTATCTCTCAGAATCCAAAATGGGTCCTCGACTCCAAATTCCTTTTTGGGGGCCAGAATTATTTCCAAAAGTAAAAAAGAAGAAGGGGGAAGGAGGGAGATACGGCTGCAGTAACTTAAAGGGGGGTTGTTCACTACATTTTATTCCCCTCTTAAACCCCAAATCCTGTTTACCCTTTTTACTTTTAAAACCCGGGCGTGTTTTCTGGATTTAAAAAGGGGTGCGTAAAGCCAGGTTGAGCATTGCAACCAGTGTGGGGAGCCTTTCAGGATAGATTTTAAAAGGTTTTTTAGCTATAGTGACCTGAGGGGCTTTCAAACCCCTAAAGGGGATATCCAAAAAAGGGGGGGACATGGTTTAATGGACAAATTTGTAAAGTGGGCTTGTTTTTGCAAGGGTCTTTTTTTCCCCTTTTTGTGAGACAAACCCCCTTTTAAAAAGGGGTTGGGCTCCCTCTCACTGTTTTTATAGAGTCCTTAAACATTCTTTTTTCATTTTTCCCTCCCGAAAATTTTTGGGCAAAGCTGTGGGTAATTACTTTTTGAGCTCAGTGTATTCAGACTTCTTCTAATTGTCTAGATTAGATAAACAATCTCCTGCTACCAGGGCCCAAAAGTTTAGAGCTAAATTTTAAAAAAGCAGTAATTAAATTTTTCTTTTGTCTGAAAGATCAGATCACACACAAGCCCTCTGGGCTGCAGGCAATTCTGTGCCTCCACCTGTGTGATGATGTCCCCCTCTGCTATCAGATAGTACAAAAAAACCCGGGGGAACAAAAAAAAGGGCGGTAACCGGGGGAAACCCGAAAACCCCCGAAAGGGGATAAAAACATTTGTTGTTCCTCAACAAAAAAAAATGAACAAAAACAATATATTTGGGAAAAAATCTTCATTTAGGGGGTTCCCCACAAGTTTAAAAAAACCCAATAAATTTTTTTGCAAAACAACCCCCTTTTTGCTTTTGGGTTTATATTTGGGTGGATATATCCCAAAGCGTATCTTCCTAAGTTACTGCACCACAAATTTCCCCCCCTTTTTTCCCCCCCATTACTTTTTTACAATAATTAGGCCCTTTTCGTTGGAGGGGATTTGTGTTAGATACTATTGTTTCCACAGAGATCAAAAGTTTAGGTAAAGGGTTTTGCTGGGCCGTCCCCCCCTTTGAAAAACTGTGTTTTCGATTTCATCCAGAAAAATGGAAAACAACCCAAAATTACTGCAGCCGCATCTCCCCTCTTTCCCCGTTCTTCTATTTTCTATTCTGAGAACTAAACAAGTTCCTAAAACCCGGGGCCGCAAGGGAAAGGGAAACGCTGGGAAGGTGGGAAAACGCACTTTTCCTTAAAGAGCTGTTTTAAAATACATTTCCCATTTATTTTTGATTATAAAAAAAAAAAAAAAATTACAATTTAAACAAGATTGCATTTGCCTTTTTCTAAGTTTTAAAGTCTGTTCTCCGACAAACTGTATTAATAGAAACATTATTCATTCATGAAAATTACCTTTCTAGAATTGGGTGAAAATTAATTTCACTGAGCAGCTTGCACTGCGACAGCTGTGCCGACTCACAGAGGCTCTATATCATTTCCCAAAGGAAAGGATACACTTATAAGATTAGGAGAAGCCTTTAAAAAACCCTTTTTCCCAGGCACCCTTCCTCCTTTTTTCCTGTTCTGCCATGGTGCCAAACCCAACAACACTTCAGTTTTTCCCTGCAGTAGGTAATGAACCAGCTTGTAACTTGCTCCAAAGAATGTTTGCAGGGTTCTTAAAAACACCCAAATTTATTACAAAAACGTGTGGGAAAGATCACAGCTTTTATGCTTGCATTTTTTTTTTTTTATTATTTTTTTTTTTAAAAACATTTTTTTAATTTTTTTTTTATTTTTTTTCTTTTTTTTTTTTTTCTTTTTTTCGGACCGGCGATACCAAATATGTGGAACTTTTTTATTATTTTTGATTTTATTTTAAAATGGGGAAAGGGGGGGTGATTTGAACTTTTAATACTTTGGTTTTTTTTTTTTTAAATTTAAAATTTAGTCCCCCCATGGTGCTTGATCACTAAGGGGGGCCAAATTGGGGAATTTACAACCCAAAATTGGAAATTTAAAAAGGCAATGCATTTGGGTTTTTTTCAAAAGAAGGCGGGTTTTACCACTTCCTGTTTTTCGGGCGGAATGGGGGCCCAAACCCCCAGGTAAAATGACGGGGAGCCTTTACAAGGCCCCCCCACCCCCCCATGCCCTGCGGATCGGCGCAGCTTTTTAACGATCGGGGGGGGCCCACCGAAACGGCGTTCAAATTTAGTACGCCGCCCGGGCCCTCTTTGCCGTGGTGTTTTGATTGGGTTTTTTTTTTAAAAAGCGCCAGGGTGGGGGGAAACCCCCCGCCCGGGGTTTTTTTACTGCTGGGGGGTTTTGCGGCGATTAGCCGGGTAACACCCGGCGGCTTTTTTCGCGGCCGGATTGCCCCCCCTTTAGCGGCCCTGGGGACATTCTCATTCGCCCCGGGCCCCTTTAAAGGGGTTTTTAAAAAGTTCATCAGGGGTTTTTGATGTACCATGAAATAAGGGTTTATGTGACCCGAAACGCGTCGGTTTTTGTAACCTGCATGATCAACCCCGCACTGGGAGGGGCTCCCCGTTTTTAAAACGGCAAAAACTGCTGTGATTTTTTAATTCCCTTTTTTAGTAATATATTTTGGGTGTTTTTAAAAGCCCTCAAGAGCATTATTTTTGGAAACAAAAAACTACGGGGTTTATTACCTATTGTATTTTTTAATTGGAGGGGTGGGGGCCCCCCAGAACCCTCTGGGGAACTTGGCCAAGCACTAAAACCAGTGCGTTGTGCATGTTGGAGGAGGGGAGCTGTTTTCTTCTTACCATTGACTATTACCATGCAGTGCTCAAGTAATACCGCTATATTGTCCCAAATCAGTTACCCTGCAGCAGTTATACCATAATCACCAATGTCCATGCCAAAGTGGTCTAATACATGGCCCAGGCCATATTTTGCAACAGCAAGAAAGTGAAGGCAGGAGGCATGTGACCAAATTGGCAATTTCATCATTTGACCCCGTGTAGGCAGTGATTTGTGCTGGTTATTTTTTTACATAGTGGTTACTGTCTAAGGCCCCATTAACATCATGTTTCCTGTCTCTGTTGCAGGTATCCCAACACATACCCCGCCACACAAGATAGTGCTCGTCATGTGTCTGGGGCACCTAAGCATTTCCAGGTCAACCACGGAGGAGATCTGTTGTCATTCAGAGTATGTGCAATAGAGAGAGTTTCGAAACCAATCCGTGGTGGAGATTGGAGTGGCCTTTTGAAAAACCGTGGGGCTTTTTGGATCGTGATATTGGAAACAAGACAGATTTGATGTATATTTATTGATGTTTTATGTATATTCCCTATGTGTTCACACTACTTTGCTTTTTTCCTCTTGTTGTTTGATAACCAAGTATACGTAAGTGAGTTTTCATATTGAATAGGTGTATCACGACTAAGAGCCTACGGAACCGGCTCAAAACGCGTAGACAGGAAACATGTCTGCCAAGATTTAACTTATTTTTATTATCCTTTGAATACAAGTGTGATTTACTTATATTTCGTGCTGAAAGATTTCCCCCTGGGAATTATTTTTTGTTATCTTTACCTGTGGTCGGATGCCTCTTCCCTGCACCATGGACTATTTATACTGGAATTGAGTCGGAACCACGCAGGAGAGCGCTCGCACTTTATATTGTTCCTTTGGAGTGCTTAAGTGGGCATGTCCCCACTGCACGGGTTTTCGGACGGTTTTTCAGAAGGTTTGCGGTTTTGCAGACCGCCTGAAAAACCGGCCGAAAATGAGCAGAACGGGGCTCTATGGAAAACTTGTGCAGCAGTCCCCACTGCACGGGTTTTCTGCCTGGCGGTTTTCCTGCCCGCGGGCCGTCCGAAAAACATGGAGTATGCAAATTCTTCCGTCCGGTTTCCGGACGGAATAGGTGCATCTCAAGTTGAAGGGGGAGGGCTTTTCTCCGTTCATCGCGGAGAAAAGCCCCCCCCCCCCCCACGGCCGAGGGGACGGCCCGCAAAACAGTGCAAATACCGGGTTTTCATAAAAACCCACCGGTTTGTCACTTTCGGGGGAAAGGCCCTTAATCCGCCATATTTTGGGCCCAAATTAGTTTTTAAAAAAACCCTGCACTCTCTTCGGACTTTTTGTATATCTCTCTACCATATCCTCGTTAGTATGACACTCCCCAACACAGGCCACCGCCTTTCTACATACCACACAATCAGCCTCCACATCTTGGATTTGGTCTGCTCCTCTCACACACAACAGAAACCCACAAAAACAAACGAGGGTAAACCTGGCTACACCATGACTCCTACCAAACAGCTGAGGCGTGCTTCCAGAATTGCCGAACGCCAATGGAAGAAAACCCGCCACTCACCACCAAACTTTCACCTGCATATAAACTATCACTACACTTCACATTTAAGTTGCACTGGCCTCAGCCAGAACAGGATTATCTTCTCCACTGTCAGATATTCCGCCCTGTCCCACAACCCCAGACAACATCAAAACCTTCAACTCGCTTCTACCGTCCAACCGGCACCTCCTCCTCCCATACCTCCTTTCAGCGGATGGACTTTGCACCCCACCTTTCTAAAACAAGACCAAACTCTCATAGGAATGCATCACTCCACTGTCCCCACCTCCCACACCAATGCCGGATCAGTCCCACCGCCCTAGAAATCGCTCTAACACCACAGTTCCCACAATGCACACCATCTCTGCATCTTCCCCCCTAACTTGCTTCCCCGGTCATCATCGACATGACTCTCCCTCTATACTCTCCAAATCACAACCTCACTACTGTAACCCACTTGATCCACTCCTCCCACCTCATCCCAGGACCTTCAGCCGTTATACTCCCAGCTCTCGCCCATCGCTTCAAAACCCCTATCACTAACCTCCTGGCATGCGTCCCTTCACCATTTAAGCATGCCACCATCACACCCATTCTGGGAAAGAAACCTTATCTATGACCCACTACCTCTGTCAAACTATCGGCCCCATCTCACTACTTCCTATTTGCTTCGAAACTCCGTGTTGGAACAACATGGTCTACCTTCAACTGTCCTCCTTCTGTGCCTACATATCTCCTTCTTGGACACTACTCAATCTTGGTTTCACGACCCAAATCACTACTACAGAAACCGCCCTAACAAAAAGTCACTATTGACCTATTAACCGCAAAAGCCTCACGCCACTATTCTGTGCTTCTCCTTCTTAGACCTGTCTCTGCCTGTTGACTCTGTCTGACCACTGCAGCTCTCATTAAAAATCACTCTCCTCCCTCTGTCATCACAGACTCAAGGACCTTTCTTGGATCTCCTCGTACCCGTCATGATCGGACATTCTGTGTCTCTACACTCTCGCACCTCACCTCCTCCAATCGCCCTCTTCTGGCTGGAGTCCCCAGGGGTCATGTCCTGAGGGCTCACACTACTCTTCTCTATCTACACTCTTGGTCTGCGGTCACTTCATAGCATCCACCACACGGCTTTTTCAATACGACCTTTAAGTTTGCATGGATGACACCCAATTCATACATCTCCGGTTTCTGATATTACCCCTCTTACTCTCGGTTCCTGACTTGCCTATCATCATATCTCCTTCTCCTCCTCCCGGTCTTCTAAAAATCTAATGTAGATGGGAGAGAAAACTGAATTCATATCCTTCCATCCGTCCCAACTCCATCCCTCCACCTGATGTCCTCTATCTTAGTCAAGGCTCTACACTCTCAACGGTGGCCGCAGACCGTCCGATGCCTTTGGATAACACTCGACCTATCTTCTGCCTTAGTCCTTCATAATCCCCCACTTCCAAACCCTCACCTCTGGCCTGCCGCCTCCACCTGAAAAAACATCTCTCGCATTCCGCTCATTCCTTAACCTGTCACTACAAAAATGTGGTCCATTGCCTTGTTCATCTCCCGCCTCGGACTACTGCAACATCCTTTCTGTGGCCTCCCCAGCTAGCACCCTCGCTCCCCTCCAATCCATCCTTAACTCTGTCTGCCCGTCTTTATCCTCCTCTTCCGCTCACCTACTCCTCTGCCTCTCCCTCCTCTGCCAAATCCCTTCACTGGTAACACAATGCCCAGCAAATTCATTTCAAGTCTATAACCATGACCTACAAGGCTCTCCTACCTCTCCCCTCCATTACATCTTGTTCTGCTCTAATACTACAGATAAATCCCCCACTCACGCAACTCTCCACTCCTCACAGGACTTCTTCTCCCACTTCCTCTTGCTTTGTCTCTCCTCCACGAACTAACCGTCCTCCAAGAGGTCTCTCGTTGCCTCCCCGCATACTCTGGAACTCACTGCCACCCAACACATCAGACTTCCCCAACTTTCACCCAGACTTCAAAAGCAATCTGAAAACCCACCTCTTTCGGATTGCCTGATGACCTAGAATAACTCCCCGCTTCGGTCACTTACACAACCTACGAAATTGTGCTTGCCCCTCTCTCCTGTCTCTTTCCCCCTCCTGTGTAGATAGTGAGCCTTCAAGGGTCAGGGCCTCCTCCCTCTCTCCATCTTACTAGGTTTATTAGCAGATTGTCCACTTTTTTTATTTTACTGTAAGACGTCTGTATGTATGTATGTTACCTCTCCCTGAATGATACAGCGCCATGGAATTGAAATGGCGGCGCTATTAAAGAAGTATATTAATAATAAAAGTTATACCATCAATCACCGATGTCCATGCCAAGGTGGTCTCAATACACTGTGCCCACAGGCCATATTTTGCAACAGCAAGGAAAGTAAGAAGGCAGGCAGGCATGTTGACCAAATTGGCAAATTTACATCAGTTTGACCCTGATGGTATTTGCAGTGATTTTGTGTGGTTATTTCTTATTATAAGTCAATTATTGTGATTCTATTACATGTAAATGTTTTTACACAGTGGTTTTACTGTACTAAAGCCCCCATAAAACGTCGATAAGTTTCCGGTCTGGTGCCAGTTATCCCAGCACATACCATGGCGTAGCTATAGAAATCTATGGAGCTACCATGGCCTCTTTTGGACTACATTGGCCGTGTTTCCCATTTGTATACACTATATGTGCTAGACTCAAAAAATGCATGTGGTAGGAGAACGCATAGTCCCGGAAACATAAAAGCAATAATTACAGAGAGGGACACGTCCGAACCTCTAGATTTGTTCTGACGGATACTGGATACAATGGTTAGACCCTACATTGGCCCGGCGGACTCTCCTGCACTAATCTTCACTGCTAGCTTGGTACACTGTATCAGCCTAGAGTCTAGTCTTCTTTAGGTCACAGAGCATTGTCTAGACTGGATAAAAATGTATCTATTACTTAGCAAAAAACAGAACTATGTATAATGTATCAGTTCTGGGAGTTCCAGGTGTTTAGTCACAGTGCATTGTTTCCTAGACTGGATACAACTGTACCCGCTTTCTACAGATTAGAAGTGTTAGGATTATCGTATGTACAACGTCATTAATTGGATAGTTAACTGGCTTTTTAGCTCACAGAGTATCGTCTAGACTGGATACAATTGTATCCACTTCTCGGATAAGAGCAGGACTAGCTGATTTATCAATGTTACAGTTGGTGAGTCCAGCGTGTTATCAGATCAGCTTAAAGTAGCATTGTCTAGAGACTAAATAATCGATTGTATGTGTCAGTTTGAGAGAGTCAAGCCATGTTATAGTGTATGAGGTCTGGAACTCCAAAGCTTTGTCTAGGAATTGTCTAGACCAGGCATGCCATCAAACTGCGGCCTCGAGTGTTAGGAAAATACAACTTCCCATCATTCCCACTGTTATAGATTATATAAAATTACATGGATGGGTGTTCGTTAGTTTCCCAACAACTGGAGGGCCAGCAGGTTTTGAGGTATGCCTGGTCCTAGTCTTAAATACAGTTGTATCCACTTCTCAGCTGGGTGAAGCAAAACTAGACTTTTATGTATGAAATTGACGTATTAGTGTGGGAGACCTTTGGTGTTATGCACTCACGCAGAGCATTGTCTGTACTAGATAACAAATGTACCTCAGCTCTAGAGCAGTAAACTCAGTTAATGTACAATGCACTTGTCACGGAGTGTTCAGGGTCTCGCTTGTTTAGCTTACAGAACATTGTCTAGACTGGATACAACTGTATCCACTTTTCAGTTGAGAGGACTAGCTCTGTACAGTTTATCAGTCTGAAGTCCAGGCCGTTTAGCTCACAGAGCACTGTCCAGATTGGATACAACTTGTATCCACTTCTCAGCCTCGAAGGACGCAGGACAACACTCGCTATGTATGGGATGTAGATGCCTCTCTAATTACAGTGGGGCAGAATTGATTCAATAGTGTTTCTATACTTTTAGACAGTGTTACAAGGGTTAGTACTAGACAGTGCTTACAATGTGCTGATAAATCTGGCGCAACTAGCTTTTTGAGAACGGTCTAGTCTAATGTTGTGATTGTACCATCTTTAAGTTTGCTTACTTTTACGGCCAAGAATTCGCGACCAATTTTTTTGTACTGCATTTAGACACGCCCCGTTCCGCTGAAACCACACCCCTTTGTAGGAACATGGACAGAGGCACTGAAGCGCCTGAAACGGGTTCTACATAACACATACGTGTAAATGTGTTAGCGATAGAAAAAGCTTTTTTTTTTTGGCGCAATCTGCTCCTTGGATAAGAATCTGCCCAGTGTGTTTTTTATTACTGGTGGGAGGTATTAAAACATAAAAGATATTGGAACCTTTTAGAACTTTTCATTTATACTTTAGTTATCCAAAACCTGGAAACGTGCTTCGTAAGAACGGAGTTAATGTGTCCAAGCATAAGCTATACAATAGTCTGCAGTAGTGAGCAGGCTTTCGGTCATGGCTTTGGTGTTGAATTGACCCCAATACAGTAATGGGATTTGATCCCACCTGCTGGTGGACAAAAAAAAAAACGACACTTGGGAAATCGAATTGGGTATTACTAAAAATGTTACATGAAGCTGAGTTTTCTGTTCCACTGCCTGTCAAATAGCTAGGAGCTTAGCTGAAAAAACGGGCTCCTTTTTTTTTGGTTTGCGTTGTTTTTTTTTTTTTGGAGCGTTTTTTTTAGCGTTTTTCGTTTTTAGGTGAGTCGTCTTTGCCTCTGCTTTTTTAATGTAATGCAAAAACAATTAAGCCATTGGATGTAAATACCACCTAACAGGTGGAAGTTAACTTGTTATGTAGTCACTTCCTTTTAGATCACTGTAGCCATTTTGAGACATTGTCTTTGTTGTGCTCTGCTGCTGCGTGCTACTGCTTTATTAAATTTTGCACCAGAGTTCTTGCACAAAATCCACATCAAAACCACATTTATCTTTCCATACAGCAAAGGATGAACTTGTATTTGCGTCAAATCTTGTAAAGAAAAGGGTATATCTTTAGCTCCAAAATCCCAAAAAAAAACACGCATTGCGACAAATTCCGTTATAATATTAAAAATAATTTATAATTAGTTTTAAAAAAACTTTTTTTTGTGTTTCAGAGGCGAGATCACTTTTTTTTAGCGCCAAAAATTTTTTAAAGATTATTGATCTTAGAATGTTACGACCAAATCGTAAGAAAAGGAATAATCTGTTGCGAAATCGTAAAAAAATGTGTATTTTTTGCATCAAAAGCTATAGATGCTTTTATTTAGGACAAAATCTGTAAATTTAAAAATACGGATGTATTTTAGCACCTCAATAAAATCAATTAAAAAAAATGGATTGCTGCCGTTCGAAAACATCCGAAATTTATTGTTTTGCCGTCAAAGAAGCGGTGATCTACGGTTTATAGCGCCAAAATCGTGATGTGTTTATAGGAAAAGAAAGGATTTAGCACCAAAATCCTTTAAAGAATAATTGGATTCTGTGACGCCAAAATCCAATATAAAAAAACGTTAGTATTATTTATTGGCGGGTCAGAAGCGAGATCACTTTATTAGCGCCCCCCAAACAAAAAAATGTTAGAAGAAAGGTTTTTAGCACCAAAAATCTTTTAAAAAAATGGATCTGACGGCCTAAATCCATAAAAAACAAGTAATTTTTGGCGTCTTCAAAGAAGCCGTAGAACACTTTATTAGAGCCATAAACTGTTAAAAAAGGATTTTAGCACCCCAAAAACCGCAAAAAAAAAAGGATTCTGACGCCAAAAATCCCTAAAAAACTTTTTTTAGCGAAAAAAAATGAATTGCGCAAAAAACATTTAGCGGCCAAAACTTTATATTTTATTTCCAAAGGGAAAAAAAGGGCACACAAATTGGAAGCAGATTTGTTTTGGGATAAACCTTTAGATTTTTACCACTGAGGGGGACTTGGGGCTCCTGGGGGGTTTTTTTTATTGAAAAATCGCCAAAAAACCCGCGAAAACGCGACAAAAAAAACGTCCAGCCCCTTTCCATAACTCCTGTATTTTAAAAATTTCGCCCTGTTCTGGCGTTTTTTTAAAAGCATGTTCAAAATGTCCATAAAAAAAAAAGAGCAGAAAGAACCCCTTGAGACGCAGGAAAGGGTTTTACATTTGATTAGGGGGTGATTTCAGTCGTTTTTTTTTTTTTCCGACTGAAAACGAAAAACGCTGAAAAAAAAAGGACGTTTTTTTTGGCATGTAGAAGAGCCTTAGAAAAAGTTCTCTTGGGGTTTCTACATTTTGAAAAACGAAAAGTCCCACTTTAAAAAAGGCCTTTTTTTTGCAAAATATTTATCTGCACCCCTCCCCCTCCTTGTATTTTCTATGTAAACATGCGATCACAACGTCAATGCCACAGCTGGTCTAATTAATCTGTTATTCACAGCTGTTCATTTCTGTATTTATGGTTCTATGCCACTCCCCCTGGGGGATGTCACTGTCTGCCAGGGACCCTACCACGAAAATGTTATTACTATGGGGATTTTAAAAAAAAAATGATTAATGAAACATGACAGACGCCTGTCTATCAGTCGGTACTCCTCTGGTCTGTGAGCTAAAATTGTGGATACTTCATAATGATAGGTCTACTCTATGCAGATAGCAGTGGTGGCTGCTACAGGTCCCACTGCCACAAAGGGCCCGGCCGCCACATCCTGCCTCAGAATACCTGGACTCTCTGTCCCGAGTGTTCAGAGAAAAGTTCCAATGATCAAGGACAATGGTCATTGGTTCCGGGGTCTGTGTGGTCTAATTAAAGCCCTTAATGGAGCAGAGCACCTAACAACCTACTTAAGGCCTATCAACCTACCTACCTGGGGGGTACCAACATACCTATTCTATCAAAAGGGGCTACAAATCCAAGACCCTTTTTCCCCTTACCCTACCTGGGGCCTACCAAACTACCAACCTGGGGCCTGCCTACCTATCTAGGTTCTACCTACCTACCTGGAGCCTATCCACCAACCTGCCTGGTGCCTATCTATGCACCTAGGGCCTACCAACTTATCTAATGGGGGTCTACCTACCTAAATTGGCCTACATACAGCGGGGGGAAAAAAAAAGTATTTAGTCAGCCACCAATTGTGCAAGTTCTCCCACTTAAAAAGATGAGGAGGCCTGTAATTGACATCATAGGTCGACCTCAACTATGAGAGACAAAATGAGAAAACAAATCCAGAAAATCACATTGACTGATTTGGAAAGAATTTATTTGCAAATTATGGTGGAAAATAAGTATTTGGTCAATAACAAAAGTTCTCTCAATACTTGTTATTTCCTTTGTCGGGAATGACAGAGGTCAAAGTTTTCTGTAAGTCTTCACAAGGTTGGCACACACTGCTGCTGGTATGTTGGCCCATTCCTCCATGCAGATCTCCTTTAGAGCAGTGATGTTTTTGGGGGTGTCGCTGGGCACACGGACTTTCAACTCCCTCCAAAGGTTTTCTTTGGGGTTAAGAACTGGAGACTGGGTAGGCCACTCCCGGACCTTTAAATGCTTCTTATGAAGCCACTCCCTTCGTTGCCTGGTGGGGTGCTTGGGATCATTGTCATGCTGAAAGACCAAACAAATCTTCATCTTTAATGCCTTTGCGATGAAGGAGGTTTGCACTCAAAATCTCATGAAAACATGGCCCCCAAAATTTTTCATTTAACTGAAACTTTGCAGAGGAAAAAAAGTCCCAAAAAACATGAGTTGCCACCCCCCCATGGGTTTTACCGTAGGGGATGGTTTTTTCTTTGGATGCAAAAAAACCCGCATTCTTCTCCCCCCAAAAAAGAAAGAGTTTTTGTTTTTTACCAAACAGTTCTACTTTTTGGTTTTATCCGGGCCAATGACTTTTTCCCCCAAAAATCTTCCCGGATCATCCAAAAGCTCTCTAGCAAACTTCCCGACGGGGGCCCCCGAATTAGTGGTTTAAACAGGGGGCCGTCTGGCAATTTATGATCTGGCGGCGTTTGTGGGTTTACGGGTGGTTTGCCTTTGTTAAAGTTGGTCCCAGCTGTCTGCAGGCATTTTACTAGGTCCCCCCTTTTTTGGGGTTTTGGGAAATTTTTTCCACCGTTCTTGTGAAACACTTTGACCCCACGGGGGAGATCTTGCATGATGCCCCCCGACCCGGGGGATTATCGTGGTCTTGGGATGGCTTCCATTTTCCTTTAAATTAATTTCTCCCAACAGTTGATTTCTTCACAAACCCAAACTGCTTGCCTTTTTTACAGATTCAGTCTTTCCCCGCCTGGTGCGGGGTACAAATTTTTTTTCTGGTGTCCTTTTTGGCAGCTACTACAGTCTTAAACCCTAGTGGGGTTTGGAGTGTAAAATGTTTGGGGGGTTTTTGGGCAGGGGTCCCTTTTTTATGAAAAAGTTCAAAAAAGGTTTCCCCTTACTAAGGTAATGAAATGGGGGGGACGAGGAGCCCCCTTAAAAAAAAAGTTACCGGTCTGTGAGAAACCAGAAATTTCCTTGTTTGTAGGTGAGGGAAAAACTTTTTAAAAAAACCCTAATTTGCAAATTTTTCCAAAACAGAAAGTGATTTTTTGGATTTGTTTTTTATTTTTTCTTTCATAGTTTGAGGTGAATTTGGGTGTCAATTACAGGCCTCCTCATCTTTTTAAGTGGGAGAACTTGCCCCAATTGGTGGGTGAAATAAATACTTTTTTTCCCCACTGGGAACTTTCATGGGGCCCTTTCCTGGTTTTAAAATCACGTAGAGCCTTGCCTACCTACCTGTGGTCCTTAACTACCAATTTTCAACCTTTCCCCCCTAAAACTACCAAACCCGGACCCTTTATTTACATACCACCCCATCTGGAAAAGCCTTTTTCCCATGTATGTATCGGGGGCTTTCCTACCTTGGCCCTTTTCTTTCTTTGGCCCTATCTAAAATAACCCTTTTAATTGCCAGCCTATATACCTAGAAAACGGGGTTTGGGGGGGAATACATATCTAATACCTGGAATTTTGGGTAACTAATTTTGGGGGGGGTAAAAACTTGAG